>NW_020872695.1:146971-159458 GCF_003789085.1 Penaeus vannamei
ATTGGTCAATATTCCTATTCTCATTATTTTATGAGAAATATGGGTTCTTGACAGAGCATGAGCACATAAGCATTACAGGGAACAAATTACTATGGCAAATGCAAACAATGGCTGATAGAGAGTGGGTGGGGAACTAGTATTGACTACCATGCCTTCTCTTAGACAGTCTTGATTGAAATTCTTGTAAGGTAGGATGCAATTAGTAAGTAGGTTGGTAGCCATTAGCAAGGTGCAGTTAGTAAGTATTTGGTAGCTCTTGTCAGCCGACTCATGCCTTCCTTTAATCAGAAAGTTGTTTTGGTTTATTAGTAATTTCAGCAATTATTTGTTTTGACCTCTAAATTTGGTATGCATTTGTTTTATTTCATAATCACCTTTTGTTATTGTGATAATGCGAAGAATGCCTGAATATTGATGTAGAAAAAGGATATGGATAAGAATGAATGATTTAACAGCACAATAAATGTCTGTGACAAGTTTTGATTATATCATCAGAAATGTATGTCATGGATTTAAACCATATATACTAGACAATTCACCATAACCTTGGATAATTCAACCCATTACCGCTGGTATATTTTGAAGCCGGCGACAACAAAATCGGCACGCGGGGCTGGCCCAGACTCTGCCCACTGCTGCGTTGAAGCACGAGCCCTGATACAGCATTGCACTGGCAGGATGCATGGCAATGGCAATGTTGACAGTAAACACAGCTGCTGGAGCTTTTTTGGAAGCCTCCCTATCTTGTATCTATTTTTTTTACACTTTCACCAGATGTATTGATACAGTGGTATTAAAACATAGCTTTGGAAATGTAGAAGAATGAGGAATTTAGGTGCTGTAAAATTGGAGCAACAGATTACATTGTCAGGTGAATCCTCAACTGATTTTTGGTATATGATTTGTCTTGCAATCTTGCTGACATATATTTTTGATGACATAATTGAAATGCATCAAACTAGGTTTACTTGAGTGCCACTCTGACACTCGTGTGGCTTGTAGGCTGGCACACACAAACACTCTTGGGCGGTGTTATAACTCCTTGCCTTTTCTTTGCAATGTTATTATCTTTAGCTTTTTTGACATTTTCCAATGTGTATATTTTTCATATGTTGCATCTAGATGGTAATATTGTTTTCCTTGCATAGATTCCATATCTTTTGGTAGTTCATAACTCAGTGTAATGATGATAACAATAAGTAGCAATTCATTATTTGTCATTTTATTTTTTTCATATTAAATTTTCTGTAACACAACCTGTGCTGCTGGCTTGGTAGAAATAGGATCCTGAGCACAGAAACAGGTTTCTTGGAGCTGGCTCTTCCAGTGGCTCATGGATGGTACATTTTACTCAATTATCAATGGAAACAATGCAAAATCCTCTTTCTTAAATGCCCACTAAGTCTAATCACCCTCAAAGAGCTTTGTGCAGATTTTGCGAGTCATTGCCATCACCCCTGGCCCTTAGCCAATTTTTTTCTTGGGAGCATGTTCATATCGCCTCCCCTAAGCAGTAGTTCCTGGACTACTGCTGTTTGTGCAATAGATGGCCAAAAATCAGCTTTCTAGAAATTTTCTTTATTTATATAGAATCCAAGAGATACATGCAGAGCACTAGATAGTGCAAATAAATAAAATGATAATGGTTCAGTTCAGGTGATTGTACTACATCACAAAAGGTCACATCGTTTAGTCAGAATGAAGCTGGGTGTGGGCAGGAGACGAGCAACAGGGAAGCGGATTGTATGATCAGGAAGGGTATCAGAGGAGGCAGAAAGGCGTCGGTGATGATGCAGCCACTTGGTTCATTGGATTTTAGCCTGGCTTGGCAACTGAGAGTATATAAATTATGGTTATTAACTTCATTTTTCAGACAATGTGTCAAGACATGGCAGATGAAGCTGGTAGTGAAGATGAAGGTGAAGCAGAACATGATGAAATGCTGGTGGAATATGCTGGTGAAGTTGTACCAAGTCTGGGGAAGGCTATGCCACAGGCAGAATTTGCAACACAATTTGCTCAGTTGCTTCCTCTCTTTGCCAATAAAACCGTAAGTTTTGTCAAATATTGTGCTTCATGTTCTGCATGTATTTGATGAATATATTTAATATTTTCAGAAAGAGTTGCAGTGTTAGCAAGAGATAATTCAGATTAGGATCATGAGCAGATGATGTAGAAGCTGAAGACTAGGCTTTTTGTATTTTGTAAATGATAATGGAAGGATCTAGTAATAGCACTAAGTATTTTTATATTTTCAGAAAAAGAGTTGCAGTGTTGCTGAGAGATCATTTAGCTTAGGAACATTAGCAGAAGCAGTAGAAGCTCTAGGCTCAGCCAGTGGACAGTTTGTGCCCCAGTTGCTACCCCTGTTTCAGCAAGGTGCTGCTGATGAAGATGATGAAGTTCGTTCTAATGCAATCTATGGTCTGGGAGTGCTTGGCCAACATGGTATGCATTAAGATTGCATGTTATTATATATCAAACCAAATTTATATGCATGCATACAAACAATCATACATACTGTTCAGTATTTATGGAATGGGAATGATATAATGATTTATAAAGAACAGAAAGAAAGATGTATTACTAAAGTATTATCATCTCCTTTTTTTCTACCATTAGGTGGTGAAGCCATAACTGGACATTACAACAACATTCTCGCAACCTTGTCTGCAGCTCTTAGTAAAGAGACTTTTCCCAGAGCTTTAGACAATATTTGTGGGGCTGTTGCTAGACTTATTTCAACAAGCCCAAGTAATGTACCCCTAGAGCAGGTAAGTTGGTAAATTTGTGTACATGTGACTTGTTTGATTATTTCTGTCAGTTCTTCTCATGTAAATCCCACCCCTGGTGGCTTTATGTACAAAGTTATGAAAAGATTGGAGTTTCCAACCAAATTTGAAAGGCTGGATCTCTGTGCCTTCTCTGTAGTGTTTAACATAGTCATGAAAAACAAAAACAAAACCACTCAAAGCTTCAAGGCAGTCTTGCCACCCAGGCTCACTAAAAATTTGGCCATCATATATATATGTGCGAGTGTGAATGTGAGTGAGTGAGTTTGATTATGTGAGAGTGAGTGTGATTGTGTGAGAGAGAATGTGAGAATGTGTGTATATGTGCGTGTGCATGTGTGTGTGCACACGCATATGTCTTTTTTGTTTATCATAGAAACTCATTGTGTGATATATCACATGGATATATTTTAAGAACACTTTTTCTTGCATAGGTGTTCCCTGTGGTTTTGGGTTGTCTACCTCTGAGGGAGGATTTTGCTGAGAATCCAACTGTTTTTGAGTGCTTCCTGGTGCTGTATCGCATGCAGCACCCATTATTGGCACAGAACCTGGTTCCCATCTTGAGACTTGCTGCACTGATCTACACTACAAAGCAAGCTGATGATAGTTAGTACTTTATTATTTACTTTACATAATCATAAGACAAATATAGGCATTTGAGATGGATAGTAGAAAAATCATGTTTATAGTAACTGTTGTAGCATTTAGTATATCATATATGATCCAGATGATTTGACTGACCACCATGTCATAAAACAATTTAGCTGGAGGGAGGATGACATGAACATGTCATCATGGGAAAATTTGTCTGAGGGCAGGTGTGTGAATTTATCATGAGAATTTTGGTTTAAGACCAGGATAACAGAAATGACATGCCACAAGTTCATCCCTGTTACCCTGAATGCACAAAGTGCTTGGAGGGTGATTAGACTCGGTAGGCATTTAGGAAGGGCCTTTTGCATTTTTTTCATTGCTAAATGAGTGTAGAATATACCATCCATGACTGGAAGAGTGCTGGCTCCAGGTTGGACACTTATTCCCATACTTATCTTATTCCTGTGACAGATGGCACAGGTATTAAAGTGAAGTATCTGGATCTGAAAGGTTAACAGTAAAATAAGAAATTCTACTAATAGTTATTATGCACTTGTGAAATTTTTATTTTTTTCTTGCTATCTGATATATTGTTTTAATCAGTTATTTAGATATTTTAAATATTTTTTTTATAGTTTTCGGGTTAAGATATGAAAATATGTATATTTATACTTCATGATTATTTTCAGAGACAAACCAGCTTATCCAGGAGTTTGTGGCAAGTGTCAATAGGGATTTCCCAGATCAAGTTTCTTCCCTTGCACAAAATTTGGAACCTGAACTAAAAGCAAGACTAGAGGCTGCAGCTGCTGCAGGTGCCACCCTTGTTGCATCACCCCCAACTTAAATGCTGATGAACACCTCCAACCATTTTCTCCCTAATTATTAAAATTAATGCTGTTAGATTCTAACACATCTCAGCTGTGTTAGGGTTTAAGAAGAATTTAGCTATACTTACCATGTTCAGTCTAGCTTTTGTGCTTTTGTATTTGGTATTGCTTATAGAAAAGAACTGCAACCCATGTCAACCATATGAGCTTGAAGAGTTGTTTCTACTATTGGGCATCAATCTTACAAATTTGCAATGATTATAGTAGCTGTTAATACTCCAGGTATGTTAAATAATGCATGGGAGAGTGAAAAGCGACACAGTAACCTCTTCAGCATACACTGGTGTTGGTCCATACAACTGAGTTTTTTCTTCATTCAGGAAAAAAATAGGGAAATGGATGGTACACACTTCTGTTTCCCTGGAACAGTGTAATAATATTTGTCCAAACAGAAATTTATTTTGGTTCTTTTCTTTTCTTTTCTTTCATTTTCTTCCTGCCATGATGTTTGGACAGCAAGTATGATTTTTTAAACTAATAATTTAAAGTGTTATTGAAGTGTGACAGCCTACCAAATGTCCAAGTAACCAGATATTAGATTATGAAATAGTTTGGTGTGACAACACTACTTAAGGTTAATTTATAATGCACATCACTTATATATAATATGTATGGATCAAAATTAAGCATGTTGATTTTTGATCTGCACGAGAAGAATTGTGTCCATAGTTGCAGGTGTTTTGAACAGAATAGTGAAATAGTAAGATGTACTTGAAAAGTCTTCTCTTTGTTGTAAAGGGGAAAGTTATGCAGCTATGAGGTTGTTGTTTTATTGTGCAATTCTAGTTTAGAACTATATGTACAACATTAATTCAGTATAGTTTTGCCTGTTGACAGAGTATTATATTTTATTTTAACTTGAAGAAGCTTCCATGTTGGTTAAATTATCAAAGTTTAGGTAATGAAGTTAGGTTGCAAGTATACTGTTCAAAAGTAGAAGCAGTATATGGGATGCAGAATAAAATATTTGTTACATATCTTAAAGACTAGTTCTTTATTTTTGACAGTAGTAAAATGTTGGAAAACATTACTTTACAGTAATGCATATTTTGTTATTTACAGACTCCTGTGGGAGAATCTTGTCTAAGATCAAATTATTTAGAATTCAACCAGTGTGTTCATTCAGGAAGCTGCTTGTGTGGAGGGTAGGGCACTCAATTTTGGGTGCTGATAAATAGTTACATGTGATACTTGTGAAGTGCTCTATTTTTGACATTCAAAATAACTTGGTGGCCAGCATATAGATTAAAAGAGATCTGTCCCATGTTAAGCTAAGGTTTAATGTATACGTCGCTCATGTGCGTGTAGTTTGTCTTTCAGAAGTTAGAGAAAGTACACTTTCAAGATTTTTTTAATAAATGTCCTGGGAAAACTCTCCTTGTTTTGGAATGGGTACAATTTCTACTTTTATAATATAAATAATACATAGTAAGTTAAGGTTAAGATTAGTCTTGCTCAGACATTTTTTGGTATGATTATTATAGCAGAAAGTAATGGATGATTTGATTGGTAAAATTATTGATTTAAGTAACAGATTCTTTCGAAATTAAAAACAGATGACAAAATTTGAATCTTGAAAGTATATTTTCATGAAGACCATACAAGAAAAAAAATGTTGCAGCTTTAATATCTAAATTTTGTTCTGCAAATACTACCCGACAGAGCAATTATGGTGACAGAATGAGTAATTAGTAGAGTGCTTACATCTTGACTTCCTTCCAGTAATAAAATTTTTAACAGGAGGTTCAGTTGAAATCTCAAATCTTGTTGATATTTCAGTGGTACGCATTATGATTCTAGTCTCCTGTTTCAAGGACTTGCAATATTTGTAATTTGATGCATTTTGTAATCTGAGAGAGATAGCAAGTTATGAGATTTGGAGTAGTATATTCTCAATGTATCTTTCCACATTTGTATGCTTTTAGTTAGAACATATACTATTTTTGTACAATGTTAAGTGCCTTGTATAAGTCTGATGCAATGACATTGTCAGCTTAACTTGGTTTCTTAAGAAGTGGGATGCTGATGAAATAAATGCCTTGCTGTTTGGTTGTATTTCATTTTTCATCAAGGGATCACAAACACAAATTGAAGAAGTTATTTATTGTATAAAATTCTGTACAAGAATAAATGACTGGGTTGTTTCCCATGCTTTCCTTTTTTCTTCTTTTTTTCAGTGAAAGACCAGGGTTTCTTGATGTCCTATTGAAAGTAGACATGACAGTTGTAGGTAAACTGAAATTTGCTCTGCAGTTCCTGGCAAATTTTCTACTGACAATTTATTTATGCTCAAACTATATATATTGGCTAGCAGTACCAAAGTTATTTTGTAATGAAAGATTACAAGTGGACATAATTCTTACATACAATGGACATAGGTCTTTGCACCTTTGCAAAAAGAATTATCATAGAAGATTTATCTGGGAAGCTGTGTGTGCATCTAAATTTCAAAAAGGTTTCCTGAGGTCTCTTAATATTATTACAGTACAAGTTCAAAGTAATCCAGATCTAAACAGCTAGGGCCCTGAAGAAAAGCATTGAACTTCATGCTGCTGAATATTAATGCCATTGGAACTTATACACAAAATCAAAAATTTAGACCAGTCTTTTGTGAATCACTTTTATATCCTCATAGGTATTAAATGTTTATATTCCTGTCAGTGAAATAAACTGAGAATTCTATAGGCTTAAAGCATATTCTTCCAGTAAGATGCTAAGGTGCATTCACTAATATAAATTTTAATTCCAACACTTCCTGAAGTTTTTCTTATTTTCTTCAATCAATTTCCAAGACTGAAAATAATTGCGATGTCAATATTTTCTTAATGCAATGTACCTTCAGATTCACACCATCTTAATTGATGCTAGTTTCAAATAGAATAATGGCACTTATAATAGCGTCATGTTCACTAACATATCAATCACTCGGCACAGTATGTTCAAGGTTGAAGAAATACAGAATGTTTCATTACTGAAAAAGCACACCTAGAAAACAAAATCTGGACTTTTTTTTTTTTTTTTTTTGGCCATGATTTTAATTTGTCAATTTCAGTTTAGGAATAAAGTTATTGTTTTGTTCTAATTTAGTCCTTATCTGACATGGAAGCCAAAAATAAGTTGTGTGCACCCACACAGCAGTGTCATAGTAAACAATCATCTCTATAAACTGATCACTTGTTAAATTATGAATTATTGTATGGATACCACTAGTCTTAGAACATTGTTTCTTTGTAGTTTTACAACTTTTATTCCTTAGTTCTGACCCAATATTTTAGACATCAATTTGGCAAACCTTAACACTGCAGGAAGATCTATACTTACACTAAGATATGATAAAATGAAATTTAATCTGTATTGTACATACATTCACAGATGGAAAATTGCAAACAATTAAGGAGTGAATATTGATATTTATAGCTATAGTAATATAAATCATCTCCCTCCCATATCTTGACTCTGCAAACAGCAGATACAAGTCTACACAGCTCTACTAATGAACAGGCACATCTTGAGTTATAATTTACAAGAGAAAGGAATGCCACAATAGAAAATCAGCAATAAGAAGCAATAAGCACTGGAGCTTTTGCCATTTAAGAAGTCTACCCTAATTTCTTGCACATTTGTAACATTACTGTAAGGATGCAAAGATTTTTAACATATTCTGCTAAATGCTGTGATTTACAGAAAAAAAATAACCTCATTAACTTGGAACTGAAAAATATTTGGGGAGATAAATTTTAATATCGAAATTTTAAAAACTAGGAAAAACTTCTTTGGCAGCAACTGAAAAATGCCCAGGGCTTTGCAAATCCAGTATATGGCAGGGGAACGCTGACAGAACAAAGAAGGATAAGGTTTAAAACTGGCCACACTGATCAAGTATAAATATACACTGTACAACTAAAACCACCAAACACTTGTAGGAAGAAAAATACAAGGAAATTATATATATATATAAAAAAAAAAAAAGTTTAGAATGTATCAGAATGGTCCCTGCTTCCTTCTGTTAACTACCTCCTGCCTGTATCTAGAATTCATATTAAATCCAAGTCATCATGAATATCAGATATACTTAGAAGTTCCAAATCATACAGAACACATTTCTACAAGCAAACTTCAAATATATTCTTGCAAATGAAGATAATAAGCTATGATGAAAAAGGAAATGACAAACTTTGGCATTCTGTTGCCTGTGTAATAAAATATTTCTACAGATAAAAGCTTTCAGAATAAAAGTCATACCATAAGGAGAAACTCATATCAAGGTTTATCTGTTCTTAGCTAAATAACTAAGACCAACAACTCCAAGAATAATTAGTCTCCATGTCACTCGGTTGAGCTAATGCAGTGAAGCATTCACGTCTTCACAACTACATTTGTGACAAATACAGTGTAAAATGTCAGAGGTACATCACTGCTGTTACACATTTAAAAGGTAAACACAATTAAGGACTCAAGACATGTTTTCTGGTTGCCACATGCTGCTGTCTTAAAATTAAAATGCTAGCTTCAATATTCCACTCAGAAATCACATCCAACATGAAAAAGAAATGTAATAAAGACAGAAAACAATTCATTCTTCATAATACATACATACACTTTCAGGAAGAAATAATCACGATTGTCACTCAAAGAAGCAGTACATCTGACTGGTAAACATGCCCACAACACCAACAGTAATCACTGGCCCAAATAACACATGGCACACAATTAAAGTCCATACAATTTGTGCACATTTCCAAGGAAAGAAAACTACATAGCTGGAGAAAAAGTAGGTACCGTGTACCATTGTGCAATGTGGCTGGAGTCCAATTGTGCACACCAATTTCTAGCTGAATTAAACATTTAATCATGTCTTTATGTTTGCAATTTCAATTTCAGCTCATTCAGAAAAATATAAACTGGCTATTGTGTCCAAGCAGTATAATAATACTTTGGTGTGAACTTTCCACAGGGGAATGTAATGGGCAGGGACAATAGCCAGGTTTTCATGCCCCTCTGGCTCATCTGAGCATGAGGCTTCAAGTATATGGCTTGCTAACAACCACCCGTGTATTTACAGTAGATCATCCTTTAGAAGAGCCCACAGTCCTTGAGGTTGTGTTTGATGATTACATCTGTTACAGCATCAAACACAAACTGGAAAAATTAAAAAATATCAAGATGTAAAAAAGTAAATCATCATTTACAATGTTGTATTTACATCATAGCTCTAAACTTCCTTTCATATCTTCTTTTGTCTATTTTAGGCTGTTTTCAAATAAAATTTTTAGTAATATGTTTTCATTTTCTACAAGAAATTTTATATTTGAAAGTATATGATACCAATATCCCAATTCTTACCTGTATGTTGGTAGTGTCAGTTGCACACGTAAAATGAGTGTAAATTTCTTTCTGGTCCTTCCTCTTGTTAAGATTCTCAAATTTCATGCGAATATAATTTGCTGCCTCATCATAGTTATTGGTCCCTGTTTGAGTAAAATATTCACAAGTGTTTATATCAAGGGTACTTCACTGATAACAACATTAAGGAGCTATCTTCATCAAAGAAACATTTTTATAGGCATTATTACAGTTCTTTCTCATTCTTATTTCTCTACTCTAACTCTACATACCTAACAATTCCTTATTTAACTTAAAAAAAAAAACATTTAAAAGTAACTTTCCTGGCAGACAGGATCAAAATATTAAATGCAAAAGCTTTTGAGAAATATTTAGCTGGATCAAAACCTTACCTGTGTATTCTGGGAAGCAAATTGTTAGTGGAGATTTTGTAATTTTCTCTTCAAACAAATCCTTTTTATTAAGGAAGAGAATTATTGAGGTCTCCACAAACCATTTGTTGTTACAGATGGAGTCAAAGAGCTTCATGCTTTCTATCATACGATTCATCTCTTCGTCTTCAGCCAATACTAAATCATAACCTGTAAGTCAAACATGAGATTTAATAACCAATTCCACCATACCAGATGGTTTGCAATCTAGCAAAAGGAAGAAAAATTTAAACTGTCTCATAAAACTTCTGGATAAACATAACAAAAAAGCAAAAACTCTACAAGAAAAAGTATTAACAATACTCTCTTAAACCATTTAGAATACTCTCTGAACTTATTCATATGGCCTTGTGTTTACTAAAATTTATTGACAATATATTTACTGCTTTCATTTTCAAGTACGTAATTACTGGACCTAATGAAAAATTACATTAAATTAGCTTCTGACTTCTAATTACCTGATAAAGCTACCACAAAGATAATAGCTGTGACTCCTTCAAAGCAATGGATCCATTTCTTCCTTTCTGACCTCTGACCACCAACATCAAATAACCTGAAAATTGTCATTTAGTGCATTATTCATATGGGCAATGCTAAATACATGAGGTTAGTATCATTTCCAAATCAATTACATTATTTTTCAAATGACTGGTAACATGAATAATAATCCATACTTGAAATTGAGATCCTTGAAGGAGAAATTGGTTTCAACAATTCCTGTGGTTTTCACTCTGGTGCGCAGTACATCTTGTTGAGTTGGAACATAGCCTGGGCGAGAAATGCGATCTAGGGCATTGAGATAGTATGCTGCTGAGTCATTCAGTTGATATTCCCTTGATCGGCTGCCAAAGAGAGTGGGAGAAGGAAAATATCCAGAAATCAATGGGAGAAATAAAATATGTTCACAGTACACTTATACATACATTAAATATGGCAGAGCACAGAGCATTCTATTCATATAGTTGGCAGTTGAAATTCAAGGACGAAATTATTAAAACAAGAAGGAAAAAACATATTTAGTTTTTTTTTTTTAATATGAAAGAGGAAGTGGAAACCAGCACACTGGCAATTCCCTGAGAAAGTTTTATTATGAAATTTACATTATAGATGTGTCTATTATTACTTTAACAATGTGAGATGATACATTACATGCATAGTAATGCTTTTATCATGTATTTAATGTATCAATGTTTTGCTAGAACTTTGGATATTGTCAATCTACTTGTCTGCTTGAATAAAATTTTATAAAATCTGCCAAATCCTTGAACCTACTACTATGAAGTGAACTATTTTCAGAAATCCATGAGTTTTCAATATCTGTTTTCTTCTATCCCTGACTTTTCTCTTTCATTCATTGTCAATCTGGTCAATATGCCTAGGCATAGGAAAGGTTATTATCAAAACAAAAACAATAGTATTTGACAGAAAAAACAACAATACAGCAGTTAGCAAATACTTCAAATGCTGTTGATTCATGATAATGCAGTTGTTGCATATTATTGTGCATATACTGCTTTGTAATGCTGACCAAAAAACAGCTATTTGCAGTGTGCAAGGAAAATAAAAAGGAATGTCACACACAGAGAAAATGTCACATAATAATGGACAGCAAGAGGAGCCTTGTGTGTTCTTCAATTCATTTATCCAATTTTATCAAAAAGACTGTTTTACTCAATCAGATATACTCTTGCATTGTGAAGTAATTCATTACCAATTCAATTTTTTACTTTTTCTTTTCTTCACATTTCCTTTCATTACTCATTTATTTCTACAAGAAACCACCTTTCGGAAAGACAATCATCTCTTGACTTAAAAGTGAAGCATCAAAATTTGAGTTCTGACTACATACACAACTGGCATGCAAGAAACCAATATGATACCAATATGCTTCAACATCAGCTCATAGGGTACTAAACCAAAAGCTCTTCGCATAATGCTCAGAACATTAGGCAAGGATTATCTCCATACAAAAATCAATCAAATAAGGGTTACCTTGTAATGAAATAAAATTATATATATCACCTCCATATTTATGAAATACATATGTATAAATATCTTTAATTCTAAATCTTACCATTATCAGATGAAAATCCCAAAAGCTTCATAAAGACAAAGAGATAAAGTGTCTGTCAGACAAAATTTAGAAGGAAACAGTGAGGAAGCATTAAAGCGGAAAAAGGTGAAAGAAACTAAGTGAAAAAGAAGAGAGAAAGAGAGAAAGAGAGAAAGAGAGAGAGAGAGAGAGAGAGAGAGAGAGAGAGAGAGAGAGAGAGAGAGAGAGAGAGAGAGAGAGAGAGAGAGAGAGAGAGAGAGAGAGAGAGAGAGAGAGAGAAGAGAGAGAGAGAGAGAGAGAGAGAGAGAGAAGAGAGAGAAGAGAGAGAGAAGAGAGAGAGAGAGAAGAGAGAGGAAGAGAAGAGAGAAGAGAAGAGAGAGA
>NW_020872695.1:159558-167058 GCF_003789085.1 Penaeus vannamei
TGTATATGCACTTTTATAAGATCTTTTGTATGCATTAGGTAGATATAAAGACAAGGCGGGGAAAGCATAACAGATACACAATAGGAAGTGTGGAAGGTTGTAACAGTGGAGAATCATATGTATCTTCAAAGATAGCTCAAATGTTAGGTAGGTATAGAATTGAATATGAATAAACAGAAGGCAGGGTTGATATTAGATATGCAGGAGATTTTATTACAAAAAGAAGCTTCGGTGAATAGAAGCAACATGAAGATGCAGGTCAGGGGCATGGTTGTAAATTCTAAGCTATTATTTTGCATAAGATATTTAGAGGGCTAAGTTCACTAATCCAGCTTATGAAGGTGCAGGTTAATGTAGTTAACAAACCAGTATTTCAAGAAAGAGGAATTGATGTAATTGATCTGTGAGATAGAGAAAGAAGGAAAGTTCACCTGTTTAAGTCAGAAAAGCAAAGGATTCCTGTAATGACATCATCATCATCATCAATTATTGTTGTTGTTATTATTATTATATATTATTATTGTTGCATTATTATTATATTATTATTATATTTTTATTATTATATTCTTATTTTTATATTATTATTATTATTATTATTATTATTATTATTATTATTATTATTATTATTATTACTATTATTATCATTATTACTATTACAATTACTACTACTACTAATACTACTATTACTACTTCTACTTCTATTACTATTACTATTATCATTATCATCATTGTCATCATCATTAAAGGTCAGTCTAATGAAGAGAAATATAAAGTCTGTTTCCCTAGTCTTAAATGTTTAAATACTATCCAAATAAACTTTACTATAATAGACTATTTCATACCAGAAATTTGTAACCAATGTTAGTTTCAATGATCACTGTAGTGGGTGTAGTGTCCCGGCTCGAATTGCACTCAGAAGGATGTTGATATTGATTCTAAGCAAGGAAACTGCTACAGAAAGTGACAGAAAGAGTGGAAGAGCAAGTGTGAATGAGATAGGGAGGGTGATAGGGTGAGAAGAAGGCAGATAGAAAAGGGCGGGGGGGGGGGGTAAAAGAGACAAGAAGAGGAAAGAGATCAAGTTAAGAATTTGAAGTTTTATATTTTCACATGTGTGAATGAGAGTGAGAGAACATGTGGTTGGAAGTGTGAGAGAGGGAGAAGAATGAAGGTAATGGTAAGTGGGAGATTTAGTAATCACAATAGGAGAAAGAGTGAAACTAAGAATGAGAGTGAGCATTGGAGGAATGTGGAGAGAGAGTGAGTGACTGAGTGGGTGCATGAGAATTAGCATAAAAATAAGAGCAGGGGAATGAGTATAACAATAAGATTAAGAGAGAAATAGGAGTGTGTTTGAAAATGTGAGTGAGCATAAAACTGACAGTAAGTGTTCACAACAGTAAGAGACAGCATACATGTGTACTGATAGACAGACAGATTAGTAGAAAGGTAGATAGATATAGATTTATATGCATATATATATATACATATATATATATATATATATATATATATATATATATATATATATATTTATATATTGTGTGTGTGTGTGTGTCACACATTCTCATAATGAATCTTGCATCTTTACAAAACATTGTATTCATTTGAAGATGCAGTAAGTATATAGTATCTGCACCCCTTTATTTCTGCTTTCACTAAGTACTTGCAATTCCAAACAGGCCATGGAGCTGATGTCAAATGTGTAGACTGGCACCCGTCAAAGAGCTTGCTGGCATCAGGGAGCAAAGACAATCAGCAGCCAATTAAACTCTGGGATCCTCGTTCTGGTCAACCCCTTGCAAAACTGTAAGTGTGAGACATACATGCAGGAAATTTTCTTCAACAAACTTGCACGTATATGAGCATACACAACTATTTTGTGCGCAAATAGTCAGACAATTAATTCACTGTCCCTTTTGTTATTCAGTATAGAATATTTAGTTGTTTACATTTTGAATGAATGGTCTTTCTCATTGTACACTTCTGATTTAGCTTTTAAATTGAGGGTTTTAGATAATCCTTACTCTTTTCTTTGATGCTGTAAGAATTCATTTGGAATGATTTTTCTTCATTTTTTCAGACATGCTCATAAAAGCACAGTCATGGATCTGAAGTGGAATGCTAATGGTAACTGGCTCTGCTCAGCCTCCAGAGATCATCTGCTCAAGCTTTTCGATATTCGTAATCTTTCCACAGAATTCCAGGTGAGTGAATGTGCATTCATTTGGTAGATGTAAATATGCGGTTTTGTTAACATTTGGATGTCGTATCTTTGAACCACTTTCATTTTCTTCCCTGCTTTAATCGTCCATTTCTTGCAGGTATTCAGAGGTCACAAAAAAGAGGCATCATGCATTGCATGGCACCCCCACCATGAGGGTCTGTTTGCCAGTGGTGGGTCTGATGGCTCTATCCTCTTCTGGCATGTTGGGTGAGTATAAGTTTTTGCACACTTGAATATCATATTTGATTAGGTTTAAGGACCCCAAGCCTGAAAAGGTTTTAGCACATTGCAAAGGCAGAGAACAAAGCAAAAATGCCTGGTTTTCGGGGTGGTAAAATTATCTTCATAATTTGGCCTAATGCAAAAAATATAATCAACATCAGATGATGGCTATACAATAGCAAGAGACCCAAAGCATGTATATTGTCAAAACTGATAGATCTCCCCACCTCCCCAATAAAATGGTTGTGTAATATGGCACATCGTACCATACATGGACACATGAAGAAGTAGTACTGTAACATTTCTGACCAGAAAAGATTAGATATATCTTCCCATCCATCCCATTGGGGGGGCATGTAGCCTGTAAATTGTGCCTTGTATCATACACAATTTCTTAGTATTTACATGCACATGGCCAGATAGATGATATTCATATATTATAATGTAATCAAAGTCAAGAATACTCACCATCCATAGGGAATATATGCCCTTATAAAACAATCAAGAATACTCACACACCCCCACCACCATCCATAGGGAATATATGCCCTTATAAAACAATATATAGCTGTCATTTTTACATCTATGTTTCATTATCTGATAAGTAGATGTGGGAAGCATTTTTTATCAGCTGTTTCATATGATGATTTATTCCCTCAGTATTGTCATTAATGTACATGAGTTCTTAATATCAAATTTAATTGTCTGAGCTCTTGTGACCAACTTAGAATCACGATGATACATTGTACACTAATGGTGTATTTATTGGAAATGGACACTTATTTTTTGCCCCTCATTTTTCAGCTGGGCTTGGGGTCCTTAAGGTGGATAAAACAAAAGTCTGCAAATGCCTTGATATGATGATATTTATTATTGTCATTGATGCACGGTCTTTCCGTACAAGCAGTGGAATATAGAATGATTTGCTTCTTTTTTTGCTTACTCCTTGTCTCTAAATCTTGATATGGAACCTTATATCCCCAACAAAACAGTAATGACAAGGAAGTGGGTGCCATTGAGTCTGCTCACGATGGCATCATCTGGGATCTGGCTTGGCACCCTCTTGGTCACATACTCTGCTCCGGCTCCAACGATCACACATCAAAGTTCTGGACGAGAAACAGGCCAGGCGACAAGATGAGAGACAAGTACAACCTAAACACATTACCGGCTGGTGTCCTGGCCGACGACTCCATGGATATTGGTGCGTTAGATGAAATGTTTCCTTTTTTTAAGTGGGAAATGTCTTTAATATGGAGTACTATATGATGTAAAATAATTTTGTGAAGATGTAGAGTGGTATTGCACTGTGCTTGCAATATTGTGATGATACAGATACCATTGATACTGCTGCACTTTTAAATCTCTCTTCCTTGATTGATATTTATTTTCATAACTCTAATGAAAATCTATTTCCCTACACCCTAGATGACATTCCTCTGAACTCAAGCCTAACCTCGCAAGGAGCCATTCCTGGTATGGGCCCAGATGACAAGATTGAAGAGACAGAAACGGCTGGGCCTGAGACCATCCCAGGCTTAGACTTCGAAGGTGTTGGATTTGACAGGTTAGGCAAAAGTGTTTTTTTTTTTTTTCTTTCTTTTTTTTTTTTCCTTTTTTTTCTTCTTCTTCTTCTTCATTAAGCTTAATTGATATCGATAAATGTGTACAATTTATTTGATAAAAGTTGCTTTTTAGATGTACATTTTGAAAGTAGTTGTGTATGTAGGTATTATATATCATTTTCTTAGAATTTGAATGTCCTACAGCATAGGAATTGAGTACAATAGTAAGGGATAAGATTATTTTACACCTTCAAAAAAACTATATTTTTCCAGATTCTCCAAGAAAACCCCGTATGCCAAACCTATTCCTAAGACCTTTCAGGCAGCGTGGAATGCCGCTGGTGGGCTGGAGGAAGAAATTGAAGAAGAAAACAGTGCGGTGAGTATGAAGACAAGTCATTTGAGGAGATTCTCTACTTATTTTTATTTGATTTTTTAAATTATTTGATTTATGTTTCTTTGCCAATTTTATTTTATCATTGAAAAAAAAATATATATTTACTATTTTACTGGGTAAGCAGTTGAATATTAAGATTGTAACTGTAACTGTTTGAATACAATGGTGGCTCTGCAGGTGCATTTACATGTGCAATTATCCCTAATCATTAATCCTCAAATATACCTGCAGACAAGCTGGGTAGTGACGGATAGTGCTGCCCTGTTCTGCATGCCAGCCAACATAGATGGAGAGATGGTCTACACAGACGATGGTGATGAACTTCCACCTGGCTCAGTGCCCCTGAACAACATTAAGGCCAATTCCATTCTGTACTGCGGTTTCCTCATTCCTCTGGGTAAGTAAGCTTTGTTTTCCTCATTCCTCTGGGTGTGGAAAGTTTGGTTTCAACATTCCACTGGGTTTGAAAGATTTTATTCACCATTGCAGTGTCCTTGAAGGACTGAATTGGAGTTTGAGAATTTTTTGTAGCCAGTCTCCTGTGTTTATATAAATAGTTGACAGTTAATTGAAGTGAATACTGGTTTATAATATTAAATGGCTGTAAATAAGTGTGGATGGATAGATATAGATATGCAAGTATATGAGTAATATAGATACCCTCATGTCAGTAAAGTAAAAGGAATACATGTACTTTGATCCATTTGGATGAGAAGGATCACAGCAAACAAGGGACTCAGTCATATCTAGTATTGCAAGAAGAAAATGGTGATTATGATAATAATTAAAAAAAAAAAAAAAATGTTCACTTGATAACCAACAACCTCACACCTTGCAGAGAAAGTGGCAGGAGACGTCATCCAGAATGCTTTTGCCACCATGGAGGAAGAGGATGCCATTGCTGAGATAACTGGAGACTTTGAATTTGCAAGGAAACTCATCAAAGAGAAGAACCAGCTACTGAATCCAAATGCCAGGTGAGTTAGTGCACACTTTTTATTTATCTATTTACTTTGTAAGAGAGAGAGTGAGAGTGTATAATGGTCTATGATTTAGGTTACAGGAGAACCACTATACTTTCTGGCCTGTGCAAAGAAAACTCAGTATCTGTTTAGCTTCTTCATTGAGGGAAGGACAAACATGTAGTTGGTGAAGATCTTTGCTTGCTGGTTAGGTAGATGTTGTCTTGTGGCTTGGTAGTGCATCGTGGTTAGCTTTTACGGGCAGAGTCAGGGAGGTGTGCAGTATGAGAGGTAGACACTGACTGCCCATACTGGGTCACCCTTGTTTAGAGGTGGACACCCACAGAAAACTTGAGGTCGTGGTAACAGCTGCTTCTCCTGGATGTGTATTAAGGGGGTTGAGGTTACTGTTCTCTACTGTTTCCACCTCCATATGGGCTTCCACAGAATGAATGAGTGAGTGAGTTAGTGAGCGAGAAAGAGAAAGAGAAAGAGAGAGAGAGTGAGAGTGAGAGTGTTCGTGAGAGTGAGTGTGAGTGAGAATGTGAGAGTGAGAGTACAAGAGTACTGTGTGTGTACATATAGTTAAGGGATAGGCCCTAAGACCTATCTGTCAGCATGTAGACACACCCTGTCTACCACTGCTCCTCCATGTCCTGGGATCAATGGGCAGCAAGCTAGTTAGGCAGATCATGGGACCATAGGGAGGGTGACTGTCCGGCCAGTTAGAGAGCATTTGTATCTGTAGAAATATTCAGACTCTTCAAGATATTTCTTTTATGTCTGGTATTGTGATTTGTAAAATGTATCATACTTAATGATTGACTAAATAGTGTTTGGATCTGAATCTGAAAAGGGGTAACTTGTCTCTTCTGTGTCCTGCACCGGCTCTGAATGGTCTTGAGACTAAAGCTTGCATTTGCCTGTTTCTTTTTGCTGTATATGCTCCTACAGACTTATGTAAACTAGATGTGAGACTGATTGATTGGTTATATGCTTGTGTGTGAGTAGGCATCAGAAATACAAAGACTATTAATATGATAAACCTGTTGCCATGAAAATTACAAATACTAGATCAAATCATATTAATATTTTTATAATGGGTACTCAGTGGAATTCCCTCATAATGTATTTTTTCAGTCTAACTATTCATTTACACAATCTATGTTTTTCTTCCAGTGAGGAACCTCCAGAGAAGAAGGGTGGACCCCAGTTTGGTGAACAGAAGAATCCCAATTATGGCAATAGCAACAACAATACAGGCAACTACCAGGGCTCAGCAGGGTTTCAAGGCATGCAGCAACCCTTCGGTGGTGGTCCTAGTGGCCCACACAACCCCAATTCACAAAGAGGGAACTTCCGAGGGCAATTTGATGGAGGGTTCAACCGTGGAGGACCCAGAGGGAATTGGTCACACAGAGGAAGCGGCCCTAGGGGAGGCCACAATATGGGGGGGATGAGAGATGGTGGTGAGCAGTATGAAGAGGGCTTTGATGAGGACTGGGGATATGACGAGCAGGGAGGTGACAATGGTATGAATGGGGGTGGCCACTGGGGGGGCTACGAGGACCGAGGGAGAGGGCGTGGCCGAGGCAGAGGAAGAGGGAGGGCTAGAGGAAGCTTCAAGGACTTTGGGGGTTATGAGGATGATGATCACATGGGTGGGGGAGGCAGACCTAACCACTGGCGGGGGGGAAGAGGTGGCATGCAGGGGGGGGAGGACCACTATGGTGGGGGAGGAGGAGATTGGCATGGGGAGAACACATGGTCAGGGAAGGGTAACAATTACAACAACAACCAGGATGGCGGATGGGATGGTGAAGAGTATGGGGGCCATGGTGGTCGGGGAGGGCCATGGAGGGGTAGGCCAAGAGGGCCAAGGGGAGGCGGAGATTTCCAGAGGGGAGGGAGAGGCGGGTCAGGCAGAGGTGATTTCCAAAGAGGAAGATCGAGAGGGGGTGACTTTCAGCGTGGTAGAGGGCGGGAGGTCCACCAAGGGGGAGGGGGAGGGGCATTGAAGGGGGTGGTGGATGGGACAACTTTTAGTGATACTCTTTTTTATGCAAAGCCACACATAATCCATTCTTTCACTTGGGGAATCGCACTGTTCAGGAGTGTTACAGGCAA
>NW_020872695.1:182058-184558 GCF_003789085.1 Penaeus vannamei
GGACCCTGAGTGAACATAATTACCGGTTCCTCAAAACGCTAACTCAGGTACTAATTATGTTAGTTTGAGGGGGTAACTGTACTCAGATTACTAGTTTTTCAAATATCAGTGTTCATAGGGTTGCTATTGTTATTATCTTTGGTAGAGTTGTTGTTGTTGTTGTTGATGATGTTATTATCATTATCATTATCATTATTATTATCATTATTATTATTATTATCATTAGCATTATTACTATTATCATTATCATTAGTATTATTATATTTATTATCATTATTATTATTATTAATATTATATTTATTTTGATTATTATTATTATTATTTTTATCATTATGATGATGATGATGATGATGATGATTATGATAATAATGATAATGATAATGATGATGATGATGATGATGATGATGATGATGATGATGATGATGATGATGATGATTGTTGTTAATGTTGTTATTACTATTATTATTATTATTATAGTAATAGTAGTAGTATTTCCATCTACTATGTGAAAGTTTTTTAGTCACCCTGCATTTCACACTCATTCTATGCAGGTCCTCACAGCCCTGGGCTCCCAACTCTGTGCGTTGTGGGGTAAGGAAGCAGATGTTGGCGAACCCCCAAACTTCCGGGTGTACCTTGACGCGATGCTGGCCTTCACAGGACACCCTAGCCTCCACATTTACAATTTCACCAATGGGCTCTGGGGGCAGCTCTTCCGACACGAGCACATACCTCAGAGCAAAACCCTCCAGGCTGTACTGCCGTCATGGATCACCATCGTCTCACGAATGGCAAGTCTCCTTTGTTAGTGGACAAGGGGGGCAACTCGAATGTGTTTTTTATTGTTTTATTTTCTTTTTTCTAATTTTCTTTTTAGGAAGCATTATGTGTTAATAAGGTTGACATAAAAGTTTTGTGCTTTAATGTTATTCTTCTTATTATTAATCAGTCAAGTCCTATTTGCTACAATTATGCTCATGTTGTAAAATTCTGGTGGGCATTTTTCCTATGTTATCAGATTGGTGTATTTAGCGACCAGTGATATATCTGGTACTGTTTGTTGAGTTTCTCTGGCCACGCCCATCATATTTTACCCATATCTCCATACTCCTTGGAAGCCTTCCGCTCACTTAGCCAGTCATGTAGTTGTGTTCCTTGCTTCTTTCTCCTTGCCACTGTGAATGAGTTTTATGTGTATTGCTAATTGTAATTTATACCCATTCATACTTGTATAGTTGTCTGGATAAATTTGTCAACTTCGGGTGAATTTTACGTCTGTTAGTGTACATAAAGCATTTTGTGGTATTTTGATGAGATCTTTTGATTAGGAAATTAACATAACATATATAGTCTATGTGAAGGTAGATCTTTTGAAAAGAGAAATGAATATGAAGGCTTGGAAACCTTGTCCTCTATCTGATTATTTGTAATTTTTATTCTTCGTCATTTCTCACGCAGGTCATGAAGCATGGGTATCCCTCAAAGAACGACTCGGAGAGCTGTCAGTATTCAAGGTTGGATTTTGACAGTGATGAGGACTATTCTTATTTCTTTTATAAGGTTTGTTCTCTCTATGGATTCTTTCTCTATTTTTTTTCTTTATCATCTGTTGTTATTTTTTTTCCCTGTTTCAATTCTTGTATATATATATTTTTTTCCACTTTGTACTGTCTCTTATAAAGTTTTCCATTTTTAGAATCCGTGTTGGAAGTTTTTTTCACTTATATATGTTCTCTTTTGTAGAGTTTTTTCTTTTTCATATTATTCTCTAAGACTCTTGCATTTTTTTATACTGAATTCTCCTTTATAAAGTTAGTTCTACATTTTAATTATCTTTTCACTTCTTTTGTCTTCATTTAAATTCTCATATATATTTTGTTCACTCTTTATATTTCTATTGTAGTAATTGTAATTATAACTGATCTTTAAAGACATGATATTATTCTAATTTTGTAGATGTGTCACCATAAAATGTGTTGAAATGTCAGGATTTGCATATGATATATGATAGTGCACGGCTGATGTTCTAAATTAGTGATCGTTAGTGGACGAGCAAAAGCGTGAATATGATCAGGCTTGGATCAGAAGAAGAAAAAGTCTCTCTTGTTTTGAAATGATCTCGGGTTGTCTTCATTTCTTTCCTCCTTATTCCTTTGTAAATCCCTTATCACAAGTTACCATGAAATATAAAGTCTAGGTCATGGGACAAAAAAGCTATCTTTGATAAAGCTATGTATAGACAGTCATATAGTCTTACAGTCATACAGACAGACAATCATACAGACAGACAAACAGACAGAAAGACAGAAAGACAGATAGATAGATAGATAGACAGATAGACAGATAGGCAGACGTAGATATAAAGTTTGAAATGTAATTTGAAACTAGACTAAAATAATTTTGATACGATTCAGGTGATTATCAAAATCTAGATTGTCCAATAGCAGTACACCAAAACCAAGATACACATCAGAGCTAAGATCAAATCAGTCATCCTGTT
>NW_020872695.1:192058-194558 GCF_003789085.1 Penaeus vannamei
TCCATCTCCTCCTTCATCTCTCCTTTATCTCCTCCTCCTTCATCTTCCTCCTTCCTCTCTCCTCCCTCCTCCTCCATCCTCTCTTCCTCCTCTCCTCCTCCTCCTCTCTCCCTTCTCCTCCTTCCTCCTCCTCCTCCTCCTCCTCCTTCTCCTCCTCTCCTCTTCCTCCTCCTCCTCCTCTCCTCCCCTCCTCCTCTCCTCCTCTCCTCCTCTCTCCTCCTCCTCCTCTCTTCCTCCTTTTTAACCCTACTCCTTTGTCCTTCTCTTGTACTCATCCAAGTTCCTATTCCCTCCCTTTGTCTACTGTCTCATCACAAATTACTCATCCCCTCCCCCTCCTCCCTCCTTTGCAGAGTGCTGTGGTGGCAGGACAGCGGCGCGTGCTTGAAGGCGGTGGGGGTGGTGGGGCAGGTGCTGAGGTGGCTGGTGGGCGAGGGGCAGCACCTGAGCCCGGACGCCGTGAGACAGGTGCTGCTGGCCGTCCTGCAGGGGCTCCACACTCACGGGCAGCACGACGCCAACCAGAGCGCCCTCCTCTCGCTGGGTCTGGCCACCTACGAGCTGTTCAGGCCGCACTTCCCCAATATACGAGAGGTTGGTTGGTTTCTGACACGGGGCCCCCTTCTGAAATAGGATTGATGAGAGTGATAAAGATAATAATCGTAATGGTAGTGGTATTGTCGCCCCTTCTAAAATAGAATTGATAAGATAATGATAGTGGTATTGATGAATGATAGTAATAAAAAAAAACAATAAAGAATGGGCTTGGGGCTATTGCACCATGTCTCACTTGTAATTTTATTTTGCGTGTGAATGACATCCGTGTTTAAATGAAGAGATCCTGTAGAGCGGGATAGCCTAAGCAACTAAGCAACGCGATTTCGTGATCAGAAAGAATGAATGAATATGTGAGAGCAGCACATGGCTGTTTATTGACTAGCATAACAAGGTCTCGTTTGGTCTCCCTTTTCCCACCCAGGTTCTGTTAGGTTTACCGGGCGTGTCGGCGGAGGACGTCCAGCGGTTTGAGGAGAAGATCCTGAATCCGAACGCAGCGGCCAAGAGCAGTAAAACCGAGAAAATCAAGAAGGATAACTTCAAAAAGCTGGTCATTGAGGTGATTGCTATTTTTACTTTGTTCGTTGTTGTTGTTCTTTTGGTGATTTTAAAAAACGAGGTAGAAAGGAAATGAGTATTTTCAGTTCTTTTTTTGGTATAAAGTTTTTCTTTCCTTTTTCCCGAAGGAAGAGGGGAATGGTCACATAATGAGGCGGAATCTTAGTTGGAATCTTATACAAAACAAATATAAATGTATATCTATAGAATCCAGAATACAGGATAAGGTCATATTTCATAGAGATCCGCCTCCCGCTCTCTATTGCAGATCGTGGGACGCAACGTGGGCCAAGCGTTCAAGAAGGAGGTGCACATGAACAACCTGCCGCCCATGTTCAAGAACCCGCGGCCCAAGCAGCCTCGCGTGGACGACACCGACGCCGACATCGGCCTGTGCTCGCTCTTTGGCCCCGACCTGGCCGAGTCCAATGGCCACCAGGCGACGTTCTAGTTATCGTCGGGAGATGAGCGCGCGAACCGTCTCGTGAACCGCGAGACCCAGGAACCGTGGAACCGTGGAAACCAGTGAATGCGGGAAAAATGGCATCGGGAACCGTAAAAAAAAAAACATTAATGGGTCGTTAGGAAGTTGGGGAGGCGGGCCCGAAGTTTTTTTTTTTTTTTTTTTTTTTTTGCAAGAGGAGGAGGTTCTTGCTACGCGAAGAGGAGGAGGCCCGGACGTGCAAATGGCACCTGGTATACAGATTCGTTGTTCGTATTAGCAGGGAGAACTTCCTTGACGCTCGATGTGAATGTGTGTCATCAGCTTCTGTGATCATTAATCCTAGATTTGCTAGTCTTGCCTTACGATGATTTACATAATGAAGGTTATTTTAGAGTGGCTGACCAGAGCAGACAAATGGCCATCAGTTCCTGTTTGAAATGAACATAGTTTTCAACCGCCAAGAGATAGACCTCGTTTTTTTTTCTAAATTTTGTTACAACCCTAAAATAAAAGAAGCCACAGTAGTTATCTGTGTTGATTAGATTTCAGTGTGAACTTTTGGGAAAAGTTGCAGCTAATCTACATGGAGGTCTTTGGGTATTACGGATAGTACCCAGGATTCCAAAGGGTGAAGTGGCCTGCTCTCTAAGAAGTGCATTCAGAGTACTTTTTGGGTCGAGTGGGGGCACTGGAAGATTACATGCAACCAAAGACGGCGACTTCTAGTAGCACTGATGTGATGTACTGCATTGAGAATCTAGCAATTCATTGAATTTTATAGTATAAGAGATCTGACGGTACTTATGCAAAGGCGATGGAGCGTCGTGTGGCTTAGAGATCGGAGAAACCTACAAGTCGGCATCGGTATAGTTACGCGTTATTTTTTTAGGTGATCAAAAAAAGAAAGTTGTCTTTTCGAAGAACAGTTGGACTTTGTCT
>NW_020872695.1:199558-202058 GCF_003789085.1 Penaeus vannamei
TGCATTATTTTGTCCTGGGATTCACGCGTTTGTTCCAATATGATTTTATGGTCTGAGTGTAACCAGCAATTTACGACTCCACAGAATTGCTTGAACAGTCCACAGTTCGTATGTTGAAGCCAAGGCCATAGTCATTGGTATAGGCTTATCCATCCAACGGCACCTAACACTGATCACGCTTAAACTACAGTGTAATTATAGGATTACACTATTATGCTACTATTATACACTATTATACTACTATTATACACTATTATACTACTATTATACACTATTATACTACAGTATAAACTATCGGATTCTAAGACTAGCAGCATCGTCTTTGATTACAATTGAAAAGGGTTCTGTTGCTGGTGAGGGCTTTTGGAATGCTGATTGGCTGGATTCCATCTCTTCCATCACTGTTCAGAGCTTTATAGTATCATTCACAAGATTTAAAGAGATAATTGTGAAGAAATGTGTAAAATGTAATAATAAAAATGATGAAAATGATAATATAAAAGATAATAATAAAAAATAATAAAAATAGTAATATTAAAAATAATAGAAATAATAAAAATAATAATATTAGAAAACAATAATAAATATATATATATATAAAAAAATAAAGATATAAAAATAAAATAATAGATAAATAAATATTAATTGCGAAGAAAAGATAGATTCAAAGGGGTAAGATTAAAAGCAACGGTCACACTAGTCTTGTCTGACCGGGGATCCCTAGACAACCACCCCGAGTGTCTGTCAGTTACGGAGCGGGATTGGTCACTGCGCAGAGTGTCATAGTGTCCCTTCGCAGAATTTCGTCACACAAACGACCGAAGTGTCTACAGTAACTTCCTACATGAACTACACAGCGAAGACAGTCGTGGATTCCATGAATATCCCATATCGATTTTAGAGAATTCTGAAAGGAGACACTAAACAAAAAAACAACAACAATTGGCTCATATTAATTATCATATCATACAACCGTGCCTGCTACACAGACCCCCCAACAAAAATACAATTTTCGTTCCAATAGCATTTATGTAATCAGTAATGTACGAAAGACGTTATAATGGAATGATAAAAACTATAGTTGGTTGGAAACAAATAATATAATTGAAATTGAGTAAAAGATTAGCACTTGCCCATCATGGCACAGCCTTGCCTGCCGTACGATTATATCCGGTCCACAGCAAAGTTTCTAGTTTATTTAATTCAATATTGTTATTTGAAACTTTCTGTTATCATGATATTTGTGGATGGTATTCCATAATTGTTCTCAGGCTCTCACGTTGTCCATCAAGGTGTAAATTATGTCTGGAGTGATCTCCGTGTCTTCAGGGTGTCAAAGTGGATGTGTTCGGATTCCTTGATCAAATGAACGTTTGTCTGGGAAATCTTTAAATCTTTAGCAAGGCATCATTGTTAGTTGTAATATGTATTACCAATTTCCTCAGTACTATTATGCCTAACATGATGTAATATTCCCGGTTTAGACAATGAAATAATAATCTTTTGTTCTGGCATCAACTTTCCATCTCCAAGTCGAAAGACCAACACAACATTACCGCGCTAGGGAGGGATTTTTTTTTTTTTTTTTTAAATCTCGGTTCTCTTCACAGCCTGGGAAGTGTCCCGCTCTGCAAAGGGATCCCTTGACAGAACAGACTAGTGTGACCGCCCCTTAAGGCAGCTAAGGTGTATACCGATGATATAGTGTAATTTACTTAGCCTAGCAAAACATTAGACGTGACTACAGCCGAAGAATGGAAAGGAACACGAATGAATGATACTGAAAAAGGGGAAAAATACAGAATTCTGGGAATGGCAACATATTTACGCAAATAAGAATGATCTTAAAATCTCAATTATTAGCATACAACTTGAATCAGTCAGGCAGTTACAGAAGATAACACTACAAAATATTTAAAAGGAGCGGGAAACAATTAATCAATATAATGACCAATTGGAGACCGAGAGACACCGAAATGCTTTGTAAGAAATACAGTGAATGATATGAATCCCCAAAATACGTTTTTGTATAAGCTGTTCAGTTTCTACCGAGAGCTTGCTGGAGCTTTGCTTATCATTCTTATCGCCCACTTCAAGTGCAACTTCCTTTATTATGTTATTAAAATGTTTTTTTTTTTTAATTTGGTCAATGTTGAGGTCTTCG
Source organism: Penaeus vannamei (assembly GCF_003789085.1). Classification (NCBI taxonomy): domain Eukaryota; kingdom Metazoa; phylum Arthropoda; class Malacostraca; order Decapoda; family Penaeidae; genus Penaeus; species Penaeus vannamei. Next base: position 201,723 of record NW_020872695.1, read on the forward strand.
ACGCTGTGAAGTGAATATCTGTTTTGGATGATACGGCTAAATTCTGTCACTCTGGTCTCCAGTTTTCGTTTGAGTTTGTTCCTTTCCCTTCTGATGTCCAATTTAATTTCGCCTCTGACTATTCTATGATTGCTGCCAACATTTGGTTTATTAATTACTTCCACATTTTTTAATTATTATATCGCGCCTATTTGAAATTATGAAGTCAATTTCGTTTTTGACGTCAGATGGCGACTTCCATTTTTCGGAGTATGTATTCATGATATTGAGCGATCGAGCCTCCGTAAAATCGACTAGCATTTGTCTCTTCTCATTCCTAGTGCCTATTCCGTGATT
>NW_020872695.1:213931-226431 GCF_003789085.1 Penaeus vannamei
AGAAGAAGAGGAGAGAGAGAGAGAGGAGAGAGAGGAGAGAGATGAGAGAGGAGAGAGAGAGAGAGTGAGAAGTGAGTGAGAGAGAAGAGAGAGGAGAGAGAGGAGAGAGAGTGAGACGAGAAGAGAAGAGAGAGAGAGAGAGAGAGAGAGAGTGAGAGAGAGAGGAGAGAGAGAAGAGAAGTGAGAGAGAGAGGAGAGAGAGGAGAGAGAGGAGAGAGAGAGAGAGGAGAAGGAGAGAGAGAGAGAGAGAGAGGAAGAGAGGAGAAGAGAGAGAGAGAATGAGAGAGAGAGAGAGAGAGAGAGAGAGAGAGAGAGAGAGAGAGAGAGAGAGAGAGAGAGAGAGAGAGAGAGAGAGAGAGAGAGAGAGAGAGAGAGAGAGAGAGAGAGAGAGAGAGAGAGAGAGAGAGAGAGAGAGAGAGAGAGAGAGAAGAGAGAGAGAGAGAGAGAGAGGAGAGAGAGGAGAGGAGGAGAGGAGAGAGAGAGAGAGAGAGGAGAGAGAGAGAGAAGAAGAGAGAAAGAGGAGAGAGAGAGAGAGCGAGAAGAGAGAGAGAGAGAGAGAGAGAGAGAGAGAGAGAGAGAGAGAAGAGAGAGAGAGAGAGGAAAGAGAGAGAGAGAGAGAGAGAGAGAGAGAGAGAGAGAGAGAGAGAGGAGAGAGAGAGAGAGAGAGAGAGGAGAGAGAGAGAGGAGAGAGAAGAGAGAGAGAGAGAGAGAGACAGAGAGAGAGAGAGAGAGAGAGAGAGAGAGAGAGAGAGGGAGAGAGAAGAGAGAGAAGAGAGAGAGAGAAGAGAGAGAGAGAGAGAGAGAGAGAGAGAGAGAGAGAGAGAGAGAGAGAGAGAGAGAGAGAGAGAGAGAGAGAAGAGAGAGAGAGAGAGAGAGAGAGGAGAGAGAGAGAGAGGTAGATAGATAGAGAGAAATAGATTTAGATCGATAGACTTAGATATACGATCATAATCATCATCATTGTAATTACGATCATAAATAATCATCCGAACGTAAGAATGCATATATAGATACACACAAATATTCATTTACGCATAATTTACACACACACACACACACACACACACACACACACACACACACACACACACACACACACACACACACACACTCACGTACACACACGCAAGCACACAAACCCCCTCCCACACACACAAGTATATCTATCTAAATGAATGTACATATATACCTAAATACACACAAAACACACACACACACACACGTATGTATATAGAAATCATTAAAATATAGATGTAAAGAAGTAACTGGCACTTCCACAACCCTGCCGTGCTTGCGAGGGGAGGGGGGGGGGGAGTGATCGGGTCGAGAGTCACTCTCCGCTCAGTCGCCGCGGTGTGCAGACGTGTGAAGGGCCGCTCCTCTTCCTTCTTCTTCTTTTTTTCTTTTGGTGTTTTCTTTTTTTTGTTCTTCTTGTCTCCTCCTCCTCCTCTTCTTCTTTCTTTTTCTCATTTTTTTTCTCCGCCTCCTCTTCCTCCTCCTACTTCTTCTCCCGCTTCTCATCCTCCTCCTCTTTCTCCTCCTTTCCTTCTCCTTCTTTTTTCCTTCTTCTCCTCCTCCTCCTCCTTCTTCTTCTTCTTCACCTCCTCCTTTTTTCTTTTCTTCAACTCCTCCTCCTCCTTCTTCTTCTTCACCTCCTCCTTCTTTCTTTTCTTCACCTCCTCCTCCTTCTTTCTTTTCTTCACCTCCTCCTCCTCCTTCTTCTTCTTCACTCCTCCTCTTCTCCTCCTCCTCTTCTTCTTCACCTTAACCTCATCCTCCTTCTTCTTCTTCATTTATAACTTTTCAAAGTGAAATATGTTTTCGTGGCACTAATAACTAGGTGTGCAGTGTTTAATGACTTATGAGTGCATAAGTGGACGGCATTTTAGTGGCACTTATAGATGTATAAGTGGTTTTAGTGGCACTTATAAGTGCATAAGTGGACGGCGTTTTTGTGGCATTTATAAGTGCATAAGTGGACGGCGTTTTTGTGGGACAGAACTGTAGAAATAGACAGTGTTTTCGTGGCATATATAACTGCATAAATGGACGTTTTTTTTAGTGGAACTTAAAACAATAAGTGGATGGTGTTCAAGAGGAACTTTATAACTGTATAAGTGGACGGTGTTTTCCTGGCACTGATAAGTGTAAAGTGGACGGCGTTTAAGTGACAATTATAATTCTACAAAAGGACGGCATTTTGTTGGACTGAAAAGTGGACGATGTTTAAGTGACAACTGTAATTCTATAAAAGCACCGCTTATTTTCACACCAATACTCGAACTTCACGCGAATATATAACACCAAGGACAAAAGAAGTTTCTTTGGCACCAGCAACACACAAGAAGTTTCTTTGGCACCAGCAACGCACAAGAAGTTTCTTTGGCACCAGCAACGCACATGAAGTTTCTTTGGCACCAGGAACACACAAGAAGTTCCTTTGGCACCAGGAACACATAAGAAGTTCCTTTGGCACCAGGAACACACCAGAAATTTCTTTGGCACCAGCAACACCAGAGTTCTTTGGCACCAGCAACGCACAAGGTTTCTTTGGCACCAGCAACGCACAAGAAGTCTCTTTGGCACCAGCAACACACCCAAGAAGTTTCTTTGGCACCAGCAACAGACACAAGAAGTTTCTTTGGCACCAACAACACAACAAAGTCTCTTGGCACCAGCAACACACACAAGAAGTCTCTTTGGCACCGCAACACACCAGAAGTTCCTTTGGCACCAGCAACCACACAAGAAGTTCTTTGGCACCAGCAAGAAGTCTCTTTGGCACCAGCAACAGTTTCTTTGGCACCAACAACACAAGAAGTTCTCTTGGCACCAGCACACACAAGAAGTTTCTTTGGCACCAGCAACAGACACAAGAAGTCTCTTTGGCACCGGCAACACACAAGAAGTCTCTTTGGCACCAGCAACACCCAAGAAGTTTCTTTGGCACCAGCAACACACACAAGAAGTTTCTTTGGCACCAGCAACACACACAAGAAGTCTCTTTGGCACCGGCAACACACAAGAAGGCTCTTTGGCACCAGCACACACACAAGAAGTCTCTTTTGGGCAACACACAAGAAGTACCAAACAACACAAGAAGTCTCTTGGGCACCAGCAACACACAAGAAGTCTCTTTGGCACAGCACACACTTTGGCACCAGCACACACCAAGTTTCTTTGGCACAGCAACACAACAAGAAGTCACTCTTTGGCACCAGCAACACACAAGAAGTTTCTTTGGCACCAGCAACAGACACAAGAAGTTTCTTTGGCACCAGCAACGCACATGAAGTTTCTTTGGCACCAGCAACACACAAGAAGTTTCTTTGGCACCAGCAACAGACACAAGAAGTTCTCTTTGGCACGGCACACAAGAAGTCTCTTTGGCACCAGCAACACACCCAAGAAGTTTCTTTGGCACCAGCAACACACAAGAAGTTTCTTTGGCACCAGCAACACAAGAGTTTCTTTGGCACGCAACAGAACAAGAAGTTTCTTTGGCACCAGCAGAATCTCTTTGGCTACCGCGAACACACACAGAAGTCTTCTTGGCACCGCAACACACAGAGGCTCTTTGGCACAGCAACACACAAGAAGTTTCTTTGGCACCAGCAACACACACAAGCTCTTTGGCACCGGCAACACACAGGCTCTTTGGCACAGCAACACACCCAAGAAGTTTCTTTTCTTTGGCACCAGCAACACACGCAACAAGAAGTTCTTTGGCTTTCTTTGGGCACGGCAGCTTTTTGGCACAGTTTCTTTGGCACAGCAAGAAGTTTCTTTGGCATGTTTTCTTTGGCACGCAGAAGTTTCTACCACGGAAGTTTCTTTGGTCTCTTTTGACCGCACAAGCCTTTGGCAAGTGTGACTTTTAAGGTCCTGTCTGGGGTCCTGCGAGCGGTCTCTCCAGCCCGGCAAGTGTGACCTTTTAATGTTTTCTTTTTTTTCGTTGAAGGAATTGGCTTTTAACGTTTTTTTTTTTCATTGAAGGAATTGGCTTTTAACGTTTTTTTCGTTGAAGGAATTGGCTTTTTATGTTTTCTTAATTTTAGGGGGTTTGTAGGAATTGGCTTTTATTTTTTTTTTGTTTTTGTTTTTGTAGGAATGAGCTTTTCATGTCTTTTCTTTTTTTTTTTCTTCGTTGAAGGAATTAGCTTTTAAGTTTTTTTTCGTTGAAGGATTGGCTTTTAACGTTTTTTTTCGTTGAAGGAATTGGCTTTTAACGTTTTTTTTCGTTGAAGGAATTGGCTTTTAACGTTTTTTTTTCGTTGAAGGAATTGGCTTTTAACGTTTTTTTTTCGTTAAAGGAATTGGCTTTTAAAGGTTTTTTTCGTTGAAGGAATTGGCTTTTAACTTTTTTTTTCGTTGAAGGAATTGGCTTTTAACGTTTTTTTCGTTGAAGGAAATTGGCTTTTAAACGTTTTTTTTTCGTTGAAGGAATTGGCTTTTAACGTTTTTTTTTTCGTGAAGGAATTTTTAACGTTTTTTTTCGTTGAAGGAATTGGCTTTTAACGTTTTTTTTTTCGTTTTTTGGTTTTTTTTTTTTTTTTTTTTTTTTTTTGTAAATGGGCTTTTCAACTTTTTTTTTTTTTTTTTTTCGTTGAAGGAATTGGCTTTTAACGTTTTTTTTCGTGAAGGAATTGGCTTTTAACGTTTTTTTTTTCGTTGAAGGAATTGGCGTTTTTTCGTTAACTTTTAACGTTTTTTTTCGTTGAAGGAATTGGCTTTTAACGTTTTTTTTCGTTTGAAGGAATTGCTTTTTAACGTTTTTTTTCGTTGAAGGAATTGGCTTTTAACGTTTTTTCGTTGAAGGAATTGGCTTTCGTTTTTTTTTCGTTGAAGGAATTGGCTTTTAACGTTTTTTTTTCGTTGAAGGAATTGGCTTTTAAGTTTTTTTTTCGTTGAAGGAATTGGCTTTTAACGTTTTTTTTCGTTGAAGGAATTGGCTTTTAACTTTTTTTTTTCGTTGAAGGAATTGGCTTTTAACGTTTTTTTCGTTGAAGGAATGTTTTAACGTTTTTTTTTCGTTTGAAGGAATTGGCTTTTAACGTTTTTTTCGTTGAGGAATTGGCTTTTAACGTTTTTTTTCGTTGAAGGAATTGGCTTTTTAACGTTTTTTTTCGTTGAAGGAATTTTTAACGTTTTTTTTCGTTGAAGGAATTGGCTTTTAACTTTTTTTTTCGTTGAAGGAATTGGCTTTTAACGTTTTTTTTTCGTTGAAGGAATTGGCTTTTAACGTTTTTTTTCGTTGAAGGAATTGGCTTTTAACGTTTTTTTTCGTTGAAGGAATTGGCTTTTAACGTTTTTTTTCGTTTTTTTTAAGTTTTTTTCGTTGAATTGGCTTTTAACGTTTTTTTTCGTTGAAGGAATTGGCTTTTAACGTTTTTTTTTTCGTTGAAGGAATTGGCTTTTAACGTTTTTTTTTCGTTGAAGGAATTGGCTTTTAACGTTTTTTTTTTTCGTTGAAGGAATTGGTTTTAACGTTTTTTTCGTTGAACTTTTAACGTTTTTTTTCGTGAAGGAATTGGCTTTTAACGTTTTTTTCGTGAAGGAATTGGCTTTTAACGTTTTTTTGTTGAAGAATTGGCTTTTAACGTTTTTTTTCGTTGAAGGAATTGGAATTTTTTTTCGTTGAAGGAATTGGCTTTTAACGTTTTTTTTCGTTGAAGGAATTGGCTTTTAACGTTTTTTTCGTTGAAGGAATTGGCTTTTAACGTTTTTTTTTTCGTTGAAGGAATTGGCTTTTAACGTTTTTTTTCGTTGAAGGAATTGGCTTTTTAACGTTTTTTTTCGTTGAAGGAATTGGCTTTTAACGTTTTTTTTTTTTGAAGAATTGGCTTTTGTTTTTTTCGTTGAAGGAATTGGCTTTTTAACGTTTTTTTTTCGTTGAAGAATTGGCTTTTAACGTTTTTTTTTGTTGAAGGAATTGGCTTTTAACGTTTTTTTTCGTTAAAGGTTGGCTTTTAACGTTTTTTTTCGTTGAAGGAATTGGCTTTTAACGTTTTTTTCGTTGAAGGAATTGGCTTTTAACGTTTTTTTTTCGTTGAAGGAATTGGCTTTTAACGTTTTTTTTTCGTTGAAGGAATTGGTTTTTTAACGTTTTTTTTCGTTGGGAATTTGGCTTTTAACGTTTTTTTTTTCGTTGAAGGAATTGGCTTTTAACGTTTTTTTTTCGTTTGAAGGAATTGGCTTTTTTTTTTCGTTGAAGGAATTGGCTTTTAACGTTTTTTTTTTTTTGGCTTTTAACGTTTTTTTTTCGTTGAAGGAATTGGCTTTTAACGTTTTTTTTTTTCGTTGAAGGAATTGGCTTTTAACGTTTTTTTTTCGTTGAAGGAATTGGCTTTTAACGTTTTTTTTTTTTCGCTTTTAACGTTTTTTTTTCGAAGGAATTGGCTTTTAACGTTTTTTTTTTCGTTGAAGGAATTGGCTTTTAACGTTTTTTTCGTTGAAGGAATTGGCTTTTAACGTTTTTTTTTCGTTGAAGGAATTGGCTTTTAACGTTTTTTTTCGTTGAAGGAATTGGCTTTTAACGTTTTTTTCGTTGAAGGAATTGGCTTTTAACGTTTTTTTTTCGTTGAAGGAATTGGCTTTTAACGTTTTTTTTTCGTTAAGGAATTGGCTTTTAACGTTTTTTTTCGTTGAAGGAATTGGCTTTTAACGTTTTTTTTCGTTGAAGGAATTGGCTTTTAACGTTTTTTTTCGTTGAAGGAATTGGCTTTTAACGTTTTTTTTTCGTTGAAGGAAATTTGGCTTTTAACGTTTTTTTTTCGTTGAAGGAATTGGCTTTTAACGTTTTTTTTGAAGGAATTGGCTTTTAACGTTTTTTTCGTTGAAGGAATTGGCTTTTAAGTTTTTTTTTTCGTTGAAGGAATTGGCTTTTAACGTTTTTTTTTTTGAAGGAATTGGCTTTTAACGTTTTTTTTTTCGTTGAAGGAATTGCTTTTAACGTTTTTTTCGTTGAAGGAATTGGTTTTAACGTTTTTTTTCGTTTCGTTGAGGAATTGGCTTTTAACGTTTTTTTTTTCGTGAAGAATTGGCTTTTAACGTTTTTTTCGTTGAAGGAATTGGCTTTTAACGTTTTTTTTGAAGGAATTGGCTTTTAACGTTTTTTTTTCGTTGAAGGAATTGGCTTTTAACGTTTTTTTTTCGTTTGAAAGGAATTGCTTTTAACGTTTTTTTTTCGTTGAAGGAATTGGCTTTTAACGTTTTTTTTTGTTGAAGGAATTGGCTTTTAACGTTTTTTTTTCGTTGAAGGAATTGGCTTTTAACGTTTTTTTTAAGGAATTGGCTTTTAACGTTTTTTTCGTTGAAGAATTGGCTTTTAACGTTTTTTTTTTCGTTGAAGGAATTGGCTTTTAACGTTTTTTTTCGTTGAAGGAATTGGCTTTTAACGTTTTTTTTTCGTGAAGGAATTGGCTTTTACGTTTTTTTCGTTGAAGGAATTGGCTTTTAACGTTTTTTTTTTCGTTGAAGGAATTGGCTTTTAACGTTTTTTTTTCGTTGAAGGAATTGGTTTTAACGTTTTTTTTTTCGTTGAAGGAATTGGCTTTTAACGTTTTTTTTCGTTGAAGGAATTGGCTTTTAACGTTTTTTTCGTTTTGGCGTTGAAGGAATTGGCTTTTAACGTTTTTTTTTCGTTTGGTTTTAAGTTTTTTTCGTTGGAATTGGCTTTTAACGTTTTTTTTTTCGTTGAAGGAAGGCTTTTTAAGTTTTTTTTTTGAAGGAATTGGCTTTTAACGTTTTTTTCGTTGAAGGAATTGGTTTTTAACGTTTTTTTTCGTTGAAGGAATTGGCTTTTAACGTTTTTTTTCGTTGAAGGAATTGGCTTTTAACGTTTTTTTTCGTTGAAGGAATTGGTTTTTACGTTTTTTTTTCGTGAAGGAATGGCTTTTAACGTTTTTTTTTTGAAGAATTGGCTTTTAACGTTTTTTTTTTTCGTTGAAGGAATTGGCTTTTTAACGTTTTTTTTTCGTTGAAGGAATTGGCTTTTTAACGTTTTTTTTTTCGCTTGAAGGAATTGGCTTTAACGTGTTTTTTTTCGTGAAGGAATTGGCTTTTAACGTTTTTTTTTTCGTTGAAGGATTTGCTTTTAATGTTTTTTTTTTGTTGTTGAAGGATTTGGCATTTTAGTTTTTTTTTTTTCGTCGAAGGAATTTGATTTTTAGTGTGTTCTTTTGTTCGTTGTAGGATTTGGCCTTTTACGTTTTTTTTTGTTTACGTTTTTTTTGTTTACGTTTTTTTTTTGTTTAAGGAATTGCTCTACGTTTTCTTTTTTTGTTGTTGTAGGAATGACCTTTGCCCTATTTTCGGGGCCGAAGGAGCCAATGGGACCTAAGCCTCCGGCCTCCTGTTTCGGCACAGAGAAATTATCATTTGTTTCGTGGTATGATATATACTTGGTAGCGTCTTTCATTAACAAAAATTTCTACAAAACCAGAAAAATCATAAATATATATAACTGATAAAACCTAAAGTGAAATAATCAAAGTAAATGAAACGTGACTTAATAAAACAAAGTTAAAATAAATAAATAAAATAAAATGAATTCAAGCACAACCATTGAGGTCCCCAAAATTTTATTAACTTCCCCGACATGTACGAACACTAGTCAATAATTCTATTATACTTTCCTCGGTATATGTAGTGCGGCTGCCTTAGTTAGTATTGCCATAAATTTAGTAAATCAAATGAGTGTGCTAAGGCTTTATCAATTATATCAGTTTATCAAATTAAAATTATTTCCCTCATCTTAAGCCAAACCATTGAAATTAGTTCGTTGACATTTTTCGTCTTTTATATTTATCATTTGTATTCATTCAGTGTTCATTCCTCAAAAACTGTTAAAACTATGTTACTCTTTGATAGTTATTCATTATATATATATATATTTATCTCTTTAGTAATCTTCAGATTATAATGAACTAGACATTCTCATAAATAGTCGGAAAAACGAAACAAGGGCAAAGCTTGAAATATTATTAAAAAAAAAAAAAAAACGTTAACACACAAAAAATAAAATAAGCAAAACCGAAACAATAAAAGCTAAAGAAATATACGTAAAAATGGGACAATCTAAAATAAAACTGTTAAAACCATACCTGTTACAACTGCAGACTCACTGTAAGATCCATAAAAAGCGAAACGTGAAATAATCACAAACAAAAAGAGCAAAACAAAAAAACGGCGGTTATCTAAGGGATAGCCCCACCGTATCCATGTTGACAAATGTAGAAAAGGTATGAATGAGACTGGATATCTTCACAATACAAGAGATATATTTAACCGGTTTCGATTACGTCTTCGTCAGAAATACATGTAATCGAAACTGGTCAAATACGTCTCTTGTATTGTGAAGATATCCAGTCCCATTCACACCTTTTCTACATCCACGACCTTGTTATGCGAACAAGGTCGTACGCCAGGATATGGTCGCGCATCAAGACTCGTTTTACTGTTAAGTGTCGTCTGCCTTCTAGTGTGAATACTGAAAAATACGAATTTATTAAAAGATTGCCGTATTATTCGAAAAATAAAAGGAGGTTCTTTACAGAAAAATACATATAAAATATCATGAACATAAAAAGGAAGGAACATAAATACAGGAATTTAAATAAACAATATAATTGCTGTCCGTGGGCTAGCTAGGGGTTTGGCGCCAAATGCCCGTTGACGATTTTTCCTCGTCCTTGTTGGTCGCCATCTTGACAAATACGTATTTCGAGGGCGACCTCCCGACCTCATCTCCGCAGGCCTCGAGCAGTCGTCAGTTCGTAATACTGGGCCATCTCTCCTCTCAAATGCAAAAAAAAAAAAAAAAAAAAAAAAATGACCAGGGCGTTGCCAACGTCCTTCTGCAGCGCCAAGATTTCGTTTTTCCTCTCGGGGACTTTTTTTTTTTTTTTTTTTTTTTTTAAGGGGGGGGGGGGGGGTCGTCAGAAGAGGCAGTAGTAGAGCCGCAGCTCACTACAGGAATGATATTGTCTTGACTTTCTTTGTTGTAGGAATGATATTGCCTTGATGTTCATTCCCGTGATGTTATTAGATTTAAGAGTATGATCTTATTTCTATGTTTTGTTGTTACTGTTGTAGGAATTATATTACCTTGCGGTTCATTTCCTTAGTGCAACTGTACTTCTTGGTTAAGTTCTGTGTTTTTTGTTGTAGGAATGTACAGTTTCTTCTCTTCCTCATTATTATTATTATTATTATTTTTTTCATTTGATGCTTTAAATCTTTGTGACATAATTGTGGAAATAAATGTATCATATTAAGTGGCTGGCTAACAGGTAACGAAGGTGAAAATTCTGTTTGATAATTTATGATGGTAAACTACATGGTACATTCCAATTAAAATCCTTCTCGTTGGAATGTACGATTTTGTTGTTGTTGTTGTGGGAATCATATTATGGTTAGGTTCATTTCGTTGGTGTAATTAGAATATGTTTTTTTGTTTTTGTTTTTGTAGGAATTATACCATGTTGAGGGTTCTAAAACATAACTGCGGAAATATAACGTTTTTTGTGATAATTATATGAAGTTGGAGTTGAGATTAGTGATGTAGCTGGACGTTTATATATATATATATATATATATATATATATATATATATATATATATATATATATATATATATATATATATATATATATATATATATATATATATATATATATATATATATATATATATATATATATATATATATATATATATATATATATATATATATATATATATTATATATATGTATTTTTTTTTTTTATTGGAATTGCATCACGTTAAGTATCATCTCCCTTTTCTTTCTTTATCTGTAGGAATTATATCATGTTGAGGTTCATTTCGTTGATGGAAGTAAAGTTATTAAAGTAAGTTCATTTTGTTTTTGTTGAAACGCCAGGTTCTAATACTTAACTTGTGGAAATTAACGTTTTTTTCGTATGTTGTAATACTTATATCAAAATGAGGGTGAGTTTGGTAATGTAATTGGACATGTTTTTTTTTTTTCTTTTATTATTATAATTATTTTGTTGTTTGTCGCGATGTCATCTCACGACAAGGAAATATATAATTCTTGAGTGATATTTGCTAAAGGAAAAAACCGCCTATTTCGTCACGGAGTGGATTTATTGGGGGCAAGATCGTACATCAGAGCAGTTTCAACATAAAAAAAAAAACTCCCTTGGTCACACTAGTTCACTTCTCCACTCGTTCGAACTGAAAATTGACAAACAAAACACTCCTAAATTTCTATTCCGATTTCCATAATATATTCCAAAAAATATCTAACTATAAGCATGTAAACAGCCTCTCTGGGCACTAAATAATAATAATTACTCACAATCTTAGGCGTCATACACTTCTTGTGGGTCAAAATATCAATTTAAGAAGAAATACGAAACAAAGCACCTCCCGCTAACAGAACATGGCAGGCTCCTGCCTACGAACATAAATACTTTTATACTTCCAGTAAAACACCTTACTCCGTGACATAAAAACAATGTAAACAATAATGTATCAAAATAGATCTGCAATACACAAATTACAACTTTATTCTGACTCAAACTTTGAGTAAAAAATATTAATATTACATATATAATCCTTGATCACGTAAACAAAGAAAACGTTAATGAATTTAAGGCAGACTTGTAAATCTATTTGTAATTTTATTTCATGTCTACAATACTGTTAATATTACAACACGTTGAAATTCAGTCCATTATTCAACTGGACTCCAAGCATTTTTTAAAATTACATCACGTTGAGGTTAAGTCCTTGATTTAATTGGACTTCAAGCAATTTTCTTTTTTAATTACAATTAGGGGCGAAACTTGATCATTTTTTTATCATTCTTATAAGTGTGAGGAATGCATGGTAAGTTGAGATTATTATCATTATTTTTAACTGATGCTTTAAATATTAGTGACATATTTGTGGGAATAAATATATATTAAGTAACTGTCTAACAGGTAACGAAAGGGAAAAATCTATTTGACTGACAATTTATGATGGTAAACTACATGGTACTTGATACCTACACGAAAAATTTCATTCAAATCACTTCGGTATTAAGAACAATACTAAAAAAAGAGAGAAACTATAACCTTCTATAAAGATAAGAATAAAGAAAAACAGGCATCATGTTTGTAAATGTTAAATTGCTATATTAAAAATTAAACAATTTCCTTATGTTTCATGTATTTGCGCATTTAGCATTGCCATGAACATTCTCTCTACTTTTTGTAATCATTTTCCGTTTAAATTTATTACATGACAGTATTCACGAGTGTAAAAATTCTATTGAATAAGTTAGAAATTTGCCATAATAGATTGATCAAGTTGTATGAGTTTTGTATTGCATCTCTAACTACAATTATTCCATCACAAATTGTTGTCCCTAATCTTTTAAATCTTGTATTCCAGTCAGGCATATTCTTTTGCATCTCCCATCCACAATTTTATTTTTAATTCCATTACTGTGGGTTCCTTTAACATGC
>NW_020872695.1:228931-311431 GCF_003789085.1 Penaeus vannamei
GGGCGTAAATGAAAACGAAGAAGAGGTATAGGAATGGGGGTGTTTGTGGAGGGGAATGAGAGAGAGAGAGAGAGGGGGAGGGAGGAGGGAGGGAGAGAGGGAGAGAGGGAGGGAGGGAGAGAGGGAGAGAGGGAGGGAGAGGGAGGAGAGGGAGAGAGAGAGAGAGAGAGAGAGTGTATGTGTGTGTTTTGACTGTATACCTTGCAAACTGTAAAATAGAAATAATAAGTGCGTGGACCAAGAGACAAATAAACAAAAATAACAAAAACAAAGAGAATATAACAAAATAAAAGGAAAAATCATCGAATAAAAAGCACATAAACATTATAGGGGTATCAAAGTCCACAAAGTACCACAGTAGAGCGGTAAAGGAAAGTAGGTAAATATATTCTTATATATTCAGATGGCGTCTTTATGTACATATACATACCTTTATATATATATATATATATATATATATATATATATATATATATATTATATATATAATAATAAAAATAGGAGTGTAAGGGAAAACGAAGAAGAGGTGGAGATGAATAAGAGAGAGAAGATATGAAGAGAGAGAGAGAGAGAGAGAGAGAGAGAGAGAGAGAGAGAGAGAGAGAGAGAGAGAGAGAGAGAGAGAGAGAGAGAGAGAGTAGATAGAGAGATGAAGGGAGAGAGAGAGATGAAGGGAGAGGGAGAGAGAGAGAGATATGAAGGGAGAGAGAGAGAGAGAATGTGTGTGTGTGTTTTGATTGTATCTTCTATTACTCTGACCGGGCTCTGACTGCACTGCAAAATGTAGAATACATTTATTACTAGAACATCTAGCATTATTACTTGTCATCTTATATAACTATTTACATTATTTTACAGAACCATCGTAAATGAACAGTTTATTCCTAAACAAATTAGAATGAATTAAATATATTACACAGCAGTTATACATTGGCAGGTTAGAGCATATTGAGAAAAACATATATTGTTTAAGTGTGTTTTAAAGGAGAGTAATGTTGTACATTCCCTTACTCTGTTTGGAAGATTTTAACATAATAGAGGCTCATGATACAAGACACTCGTTTTTGACTGTTGAGACCTCATGAATGGGACAGTTAAAAGGTTATTATTCCGCGTATGGTACCGTTCGTTTGCTCTGGTAGTGAACTTATCATTTCCAAGAGTATTTTATACATATATAAACATACAAGCAGCAACAAAAATATTTATATCATATATTTCAATATGAAGCCGTCATTTGTATGATCGTATTTTTTTTCAATCCCAAGATAGTTCTTATTACTCGCTTGATTGATATACACATTGAAAAGAGTTGGGCCCAAAATTGATCCTTGAGGAACACCATATTTTAAAGTACTTAAAGAAGAAGAATGGTTGCCAAATGATACATATTGTCTGTTGCTTAACTAAGAAGAAAACCATCTGTGAACTGTACCTCGAATTCCATAAACGACTGACAATGTCAAAAGCTTTGGGTAAATCCAGAGATACCCCTAGAGTGAACTTTCTCTCATCAAAGCCTTTGATAATATCATCTGTGAATTGAATAATGGCCGATTCTGTAGATTTATTTTTCACAAAGCGATACGGGGTCAGTTATTATTCGGTGCTCATTTAAAAAGCCATTTAATTGAAACTGATAATTTTCTCAAAAATCTTACTGAAAACCACCAGGACCGAGACAGGACGAAAGGTGCTCATTTGAAACCGCTCCCCTGCTTTATATATGAACTTTGGCTATTTTTAATTTATTTGGAAATATTCCTGTTTCCATTGAGCTGTTTATATGATTCATAGGTATCAGTATGGCTGGAAGAATCTGCTTGACTATAAACATGAGGATATTATTATGGACAAGGGCAGAATTTTTCATTGCCTATACAAACTTCTGAAAGTTCAGCTTGTGATTGGCAAAAGCGAAAAAGTAATTTGGATCTGAGGTTCAAGAAATGTCTGGAGATCCCCATTGTGATGAGCAACCATTTCAGCCAAATTGTTGCCAATATTACTAAAACGATTGTTGAATTCTGAGGCAATGTGTACTGGGCCAGTTCTTTCTTTGTTATTAACTAATATCTTAATTGTCTGGTGCTCCTTCTTTCGATTTAGAACGCTATTTAAGATTTTCCTTTTTTTTGTCATTTTCGCATCCATCAAGCTTATTTGCATAATAATTATATTTGGCATCACGGATAATGAGTATTACTTTGTTGTGCAGGCAATAAAAATGTTCGCCATACGTAATTAACCATTTAGCAAACTTTTTTTTTTTTTTGAATCTGATTTTTCTCTTCAATCAACTGCTTGATTCCATGATTGATATATGGCTTATGGTATGATTTTTGAATTACTATTTTTTTACTTTACTGGGTAGAATTTCTCGAAGGAATGAAGGAAAACAGATGTAAAATTCTCAAAGGCAATATTTGGACCTGATGAGGCATGTGTCCCAGCACTTCCAACCTAATGACTTACACCCTGGAGCATGCCTTGACTAGGGGCCTGACGTAGGTTGGGGGCAATTTCAATGCCATCTTCCATCTCCAACACCTCCAGATTTTGAAGAGCGCTTGAAGCTGCGTGGAGTGACCCACCTGTTGTCCACCTTGACCCTCGGGCTGGCTGGACGTGTGGCCTTCAGCCGTCTTACAAGTATTTCATTGTGCTATTTTTGTATGTTTTTAGTCTTTAATTAATACACCAGTAAACTATCAATTGCTACCAGTGTTTCCGCTTATCCCATCAAAGTGATTTACTTGAAATAGGTCTCCAGCCAGCCCCAGCTCAAGGTGGGCTCAGCGGTGAACAAACGAACAGGTGGTTCATTCCACGCAGTGAAATTGTCCCCAACCTACGATTAGTCTATATCAGGTTTGTGAGCGTTGTGCCATTATATAGTTTTATTTGAGAAATCAACATAAAGCATGCATTAACATATTTTTTTGCTGATTTTTCAGCTTGTAAATCGAATGAACAAGACTAAAATTAGCTGTTTAAAACGAAGTGAGATAACACATGCAAAGAAACAAAAATATACTTATCTCTACAAATAGTGGTGTGCAGCGGTTGGATATTTGAGATAAGTATTATGTATTTGTGTATATGTGCAAATATCCCGAACCGTGATGCACCTCCTGAATTTTGCTGCTTTCATGATCTTTTTTTCTCAAACGTTTTCATGCTTTTTCATAGCATTTTAGTATGTTAGCTTTCAACACTAAGGGCCCAATTTCACTACAATCTTCCATCTCCAACACCTCCAGACACCCCCAGCTTGATACTCAGGAGCTTGAGTACTCAGGTTGCAGGACAGAGCCTGCAGAGCCTGAGAAGATTCCCGCTACTCTCCAGTACTCTGTGCTCACCCATATAACCGTAATTCATCTGATCACAAAACCGCCAGAGATCCAGACTCTGGAGCCCAAGTGTCGCGGATGTGTTAAGCTGTAGCATAGCGGATATTACACTGGGGTGAAAGAGGTGCTTTAACTACGGCAAACCCATCAGTAACTTCTGTAGATGGTTAACATGTGCTAGTGGACTGGGTTTACTGCAGTCAAAAAAGCACAGCGACACAAGGGCACAACACTGCACAAGGTTATGAATCTCTCCCCCTTTCTTTTTAATATGGGATCCTTTGTACACGAGGTGAAATTTCTTTAGGTTTGGACAGGATCGAACAACAGGATCTAAGACCCAGTGGAAAGAGAATCCTACTTATTGGGGTACAAGAACAAGAGTCGTCAAATTAGAAAAGCTATGAAACACTTTTGAGGCATATTTTTCTATCAATATGCCCGTGGGGAGTTTGGTTAGTGATAATCCACTTGCCAGTGAGCCACAGGCAAAGTGGATGCGAACCCACCACGAAAGAAAGAACCTGGGCGGGAATTTACATTATCCCTGGTCATACACGTAATATTACGGTGCCCCGGTCGCGGAGAGATTCAAGGACGCCGGGAATATATTACATTAATTGTTACTGCAGCTGGTAGTATTTTGTGAATCAAAGATTCCTGATTATATTATTTTTCATATATTTTTATTCGTTTTATTTTAATATTCCGCAAAGATGAACATATTCCATCCATTTGAAGGCAGCATCCTTGGTTTTATCCGGTTCACTTTTTAGTTTTATGGCTTCTCAGTTCCCTTTTTATCATTCAAGCTTCTCTACGAGTATTTTTTTTCCTTGTTTTTCATATATATCTCTAATGGAGTTATATGCGGCCGATTACTCAATCGACCACACTACTACACCTATGTCACAATGCAACGGTGTGGTAATTAAATCTAAGCCAGAAGTTTTACTTGTAGGATGTACCGCTCTGTTACCTCTAACCAGATTACTATTTTTTTTTTTATAAAAATAGCAATCGTCAGGCGTATATACATATGTATATGTATGTGGGAAGATATGTATGTGACAAACATGTAAGATTATATAAATATGTATTATATGGTCATTGAATATAGATATAGCTGGGTTACATATCCTGGTTTTAAAATGATGGTCCCCATCATAATTAAACATCTAAATTCATAAAGGTAAAAATAATAGAAAAGTACAAAAGAAACAGTGGCATAATGGTATAAAAGACGTCAGCAACGTAGAAAACAGGACGCAGGTATTGTAGCGGTGTTTCAGTATCAAGAAGATTCGCCAGTTATTCGTGATAACGGATGACGAGAGTGCGATATTCTCGGGCTTCGGAACCGTAGTGAACGTACGTCCGAGCGACGAGCGTGTAGGGGGGGGGGAGTCCCAGGACGGGCCGTAGGAGCGAGTGAGAGTGAACCTCGTGCTTCCTGTTTCGGCACAAATGAGTATATGAGGGTTCGAGTACTATAGGCAGGTTAGAAATAGTTATGTGGTAGCGTAAGGCATCTAACCTGACCGAAGGAAAAGCCTGAAGACTTGTGTTGCATAATGACTCTCGTTAAGCGAGAACAAGAAAAGTGGCAAATAACGGAAACAAACGAAAACATGAAAGTAAGCGACCAGACGTCAGGCGTCATTAAAGGTCCTTTCCAAGTATCAAGCAAACCACCATTAATAATTAACACATCTCAAATGAACAATGCTTCTCAAGACAACAAATCACTGGAATGTCTTCTAGTCAATTCATAGCCTGAAGTTCAGAGAGTTCACCAAACAAATCATGTTTCATAAAATGAGAAAAGCAAGCACGAGAGTCATTTATCAGTTCAGTAATCAATAGTTACGTTAGGTAAATGTATTTAGCTGAAGTGATCACTGGTATGAATAAATAAAAGAAAGCATTGAAATTCCACAACAAAACCGCTTCACTCCAAATTACTTTGCTTATTGGCGTGGTAAAAATGCAGCAAACCCACGCATTTCTCTTAGTGAAATTTACTAAAGTGTGTATAAAGAGTAAGCAATTATGTTCTCTCAAACTTCAATAAGAGATAAAACATGATAAATAAAAGTAAAAACCAGCTCGTTCACAATTATTATTTTCAAGCCAAACGATACACAGTAAAAACCTCCACGAAAAAGAAAGAGCAATCAAAATAAAACACAAATAAACAATACCTTAAAATTGAAGAATCTCTGCTATATCCATAGAGTAAAAAGAAAAAAACGTATATCACAGAGCCAACGCAACTGATTTTCAAGGGCACTGACCCGACATTTTATACCCATAAGGTCAGGCGCCAAGGTCAGTCCCCTCGAGTCTGCCCAGCAAGACTCGTTATAGGGTCGTTACAGCTTTCTTTCGTTATCTTATTGATTGCTTATTTTCCTTAAACATAAAATCAGGAGGTATTCAATAAAAACAACATATCAATTTCATAAAAGGAACGAAAAAATAAAAACACATAAAGGAATTAAAACATAAAAGAAATGAAAATTACTCCGACTAGCCAACAAGGCTTGGCGTCGAACATCCACTTGTTGTCCCCGTCTGTCGCCAGCTCCTCCGCGTACATTCCAGCCCAACAGGCCAAACGTCAATTAGGGAAACAAGCATCCTCCTCCTCGTTAATGGCCGTAGCATCTTGTCCAGGGCGTCCACGATCGCTCGTCAGCGCCTCCTGCAGGATCGCCTGCTGCGCCTGCTACGGCCTGGCGCCAGGGGTAGTTGGGGGTGTGGGGGTTTGGTGACGTCAGGTGTGTGCATACACGGGGGCGAGAGCGGCAAGTAGGAGCGGAGGTGTCAGCTCACTACAAGCGCCGCCCGCTCGCTCGCATTCTGGGACGCCGCCTGAAGAGGGGTTTCCTTCAGAGCCTCCCGGGGTAGTGCGTGGTGCGGCTGTAGGAGGGGCGGGGGTTGAACCGGCTGGGGGGGCGTGCTGGTCGCCCATGGTCTGGTCGGCTGGTGCGTCTGTCTGAGGAGCGGGAGTCACGTCGCTCATAGTGGCGTGATGGCGATGGGTCACGCCCCCTCGGAGCGGGCTCCTGCAGGAAGGACACATGCCTCGTGTGGGCCACGATGGGAGGTTTGCTTGTGTATTGTACCCTGCAGCAAGCCTGGGCCAGCTGTGTAGGTAGGAGGGAAATACTCGTAGTGTCCTTTGTGTGTTTGAAAATGCGGTCTTCTATATACTGCTTCGTCCATGGGTAGTTGGCGGTATCCACTTCTTAAATCCAGTGTCAAGAAGACGGATGCCGCACTGCATTCTGTCTCTGCTGTTATTTCAACAGTGTCCCCGACGGATAACCTTCGCCATTTTTTACCGGAGTTTTATCTGCCGTTCTTCCTTGGATTGACTGGAACCGCCTCGTACAGTCTTTAGCAAAATGGTTGGGATCCCCACAAACAAAACAAAGTCTCTCTGGGTTGGTACCACTCTCTTCAGTGCGTGATGCTCCAGTTGCACCACATCCGCGGCCGCGGTTTCCCTCAGTGCCACGTCCTCTACTGAAGTCTCTGCCGTGTCCTCCTCGGCCTCTTATCTGTGTAGCCGAAGAATAGGAAGATTCATTACTCGGGCGTGCTCGACCGCGGCCGCGATGTCACCTGTAATCACTGGTCCGTCTGTCACAAAAGTTCTGGTCTGCTGAGTCCTTTAGGACCTGGCAGTCGGTGCTATCGTGCTGGCAGGTGCCATGATACTCACAGTATCTAGTCTGGTTCAGCAGTAGATTGATGTTTCCTGCTCTTTTCTCTGCCCATGGTGCTTCAGGCAGTGTCTTCATCTTCGACAAGGTGGTCACTCACCCACTATGGAAATGAGAAGGCAATTTCAGTCAGGTTCATCTTGTGTACTTCTGCATCGTCCCAAACTGTTGCGTTATCCTTTCGACGCCACTTCCTGATGGCTCTAGAAGGTGTGACTCTCTCTAAAGTGTGCAACAGCAAAATTTTGTGCCAATGTTGCACTTCCGACTTTTCCACTGATACTAACTCGTTCATTATCTCAAAATAGCCATCTGTTGCTGCGAAATCGCTCCATGACTGTGAGCGATATCTGCATAGTCGGGAAGTCCAGGAGAGATACCCGGTCATATCACGCTCTCCTCGTAGTGGCACAATACCGATCAGGCATTCCCGGAATTTTTTTCAGCTCCATTTCATCGGCTCGATCACATGGAAATGCTGATGGAGACTTTCATCGGTGTGTTTAACAGCGAACTTGATCTTCAGTGATTCTCAGAAACTCACATACCTGGAGCACTTGCTTCTCCCGCTGCTCCCGGGATATACCTGTCGCTTGTATCTCTGGGGACAATACGCTGGAGGGCTGACACCAGCTGTTCTGTGTCCATGGATCTGTTTTGAGTTTCTGGAATTCCTACATTATCAGGAGTAGCTACCTCAGTCTTCACACGGGGTCGGACGCTCTTCTCTTCTTTCACCGGAAATTCTTCACTCTTCGTCTCATAGCCTAGTAATTTTTCCTCAAGTTCCCGGATTCTCTTCAGTATAGCCCGTATGTCAACATTCTCCGCTACTGGGACAATGTCATTTTCATCTGTACCCTGATACAGAGCTGAAGCTTGGTCGCCGTCACGGCAACCAGAACGGCCAACAAACAAAGCCAAGAAAACAACTATAGTGAAAAGTCTTGTAGAAATGTACGTGTCACAATAGTTTATGTAGAAATGGGAATATGTGTAAAGTAAAAGAGAAAGAAACACAAACAAAACAGAATCCCTCTGCATGGCAACACTGTCTGAAAACTTGTTCAAGGTCAGTCCCGCAAGGGATCGTTGTTCAAGGTCATGCGTCACGTCAGGTCACTCGGTTACTCACGTATGAGTTAGTGATAAAGTCCCGTCGATTATTCACACCTTGAAATGAATTCATATTCGTATAAACACAAAAGTTACACTAAATATAGAATAAATCAGAAAATAATGATATCAAATTATTCACAGTAAAAATAATAGTTTCACAAAATAAATGTGTTACTCTAATAATACTTTTCTGAACGCTGTGTTATTATCATCGGGTAAAATCTCTTGTAATTAGTAGCATCTAAAACAATAAAAGTAGTTATCGTGCGAGGATATTCATGCAACAATGGGGAAAAACAAACAAGTAGCAGGGTGATCTATTGGCAATGTGTATGTCTCACAGTGCGCTGGGCACTGGCAGTTGTTCTCAAGCTGGCTAAGAGAAAAGGTCTACAGGGAACCTCCTATAGTCACTGGGTAGTCTGACGTCACATTCTACGTCACTCTTCCACACAGTCGCTCACTGGCTCACACTCTTGAGCTCCTCCTAGTAATAATACGTCACCCTTTCCGCGCTCGCTCATTCGCTCTTGCTCGTTTGTCACACGTCTCGCTCTCTGATTGGTCCACGCTGCCCACTTGGACACACCCGTTGTAGCTCTCGCCTCACGCACTTCTCTCGTTTCAAAAATTAGGAATTTATAATTCTTGAAATTCCAAACAATCTCGAATATGGAACTAGAATTAAATCAATACTTACATGAATACGTGCTGCAGCATGTTACCTATCAGGCGACTTCGTCCGTGCCATGCACCTTTCGAACGTCCATCCTCTTCCTCCCATTTTCTTAACTCTATTGACATCGAACACTTAATAACAAGGACCTTCCTTCCTTAGTTTGACGTCCTCTTCCGTATCGTTGTCGTCTTGTGTAGTCGTTACCTCGACCCTCAGGTCGCGACACAGTCTTTTCACGCCGACCGTGTCGAAATCCACGTAATGCATCTTCATATATCTCTAACTTCGTTAGAAATATATGTCAATTATATCAAATAATCAAATAAGGAAAAAAAAAAAAACTGATTTTAAGCCTTTAGTTATAAAATCCAATTTTCAATGAATTCTTTGTAGGTGTGGATACCATACGAAAGAGAGTGATCTACACGCCAAAAGGGGATACATCGATCTCCCCTCAATTTGTCCCCGATTAATCTGGGATATAAGAAGCCACAAGCTCCAAACCGAGCTCAGGCACACACTTTGGTTCAGAGATCGAACCACTTTTCTTTTCAGCTGTCGCCATCTTAAGACATTAGGGATGAATCGTTTCAGGCCAAAGACAATGAGTGCCATTACACTCTCCATTGTCGTGGACATGTCTCTGTCTGCATTATTAGACAACGTAGAAAATATGAAGAAGAGAAAGGGTGCTGCCAAGAGAGAGGAAATAAACCGTATTCATGTTGACAAATGTGGAAAGGTATGAATGAGAACGAATGTCTTCACTTCCTAATCGTATTTCTGACGAAGATATAATCGAAACCGGTTAAATACATATCTCGTATTGTGAAGATATTCGTTCTCATTCATACCTTTCCACACAAGAGAGGAAATACCATTGATGCTCCTGAAAAAGATAGGCACTCGGTCGTAAAGATGTGCACTCGGCTGTACAGGGTTAGGTTATCCTACCCTCGACCCTAATAATCGAATATTCGAAGATGATTTTACGTTCATTTAACTTTAGAAAACTTACTTTACCAGGTTAAGTCGGACTATTTTATTCCATGCTTTTGAAATTGTTATTTTTCCTAATCTGACTCGCTTTTGCGGTGATTGGATTCCAAGTCTGGTATTTTACGATAAACAGTGTTGGACCACTTTTTTTTTTTTTTTTTTTTTTTAACAAATTGTTGGTGTTCAAATTTTAAAAAAGTTGTAGTGATTCAAGTAAATAAAACCCATTAAAAAAAAAACATCGACCATTGTTATGGAAGTCTTGCTGCCTTGTTTGTTTGTCTAGAAACGTTAGTTTATGCATTAGGAAAGTTGAGTACATAGGAGTTACATTTATTCCATGAAAGATTTATTAAACATAAAGAACGTAAAAAGTAACTACATAACGAACATGAAATTTAAAAATCAACACGAGAGAGAGATAATCAAACTTTAAACAAGAAATCCTATAAAGACCTATAAAAATGAGCACATCCCCTTACTTAAGAAACAGAAAAAAAGAAACTGGGGAGCCTTAAAACTAAAAGTGAACAGGTTAAAAGAAAGGATGCTGTGCTCATCTTTCCGGAATATTACAAGAAAATTAATAGAAATATATGAAAAATTATAATCAGGATTTTTTTTAATTCACAAAAGACCATTAGCTGCAGTAATAATCAATGTAATATACTCGCGGCGTGCCTGAACCTCTCCATGTAAATTCACGCCCAGGTTCTTTCTCTGTGGTGGATTCGCTTCCACTTGCTGCGGCTCACTACCTCATCACTCACCAAAATCCCCACAGGTAGAAAAATATGCCTCAAAAGTGTTTCGTAGCTTTTCTACTTTGACGACTTTCGTACCTGTACCCCAATAAGTAGGATTCTCTTCCCACTGGGTCATAGAACCTGTTGTTCGGTCCTGTCCAGAAATTTCACGTCGTGTACAAAGGATCCCATATTAAAAAGGAAGGGGGAGAGATTCATAACCTTGTGCAGTGTCGTGACCTTGTATCACTGTGCTTATTTGACAGTGGTAAACCCAGTCCACTAGCGGATGTTAACCATTTACTGATGGGTTTACCGCAGTTAAAGCGCCTCTTTCACCGCAATGTAATATCCGCTATACTGCAGCTTAACACATCCGCGACACTTGGGCTGCAGATCGGTATATACAAGTTCAGAATGTAAAAGTAATCAAAAGCATGGGGATTAAGATAGTTAAACAATAATACTAATAATAATAAAAAAAAAAGTGAAAAGGATTAGGAAAAACAGATCATGAAAGCAGCAAAATTCAAGAGACGTGTTGTGGTTCGGGATATTTGCACATATACACGGGACAAAACTCGTAATACTTATCTCAGACATCCAAACCACTGCGCACCAGTTTGCAGAGATGAGTATTTTATATCTTGTTTCTCTGCATGTCTTATCTCGCTTCGTTTTAAACACATACCTCATTTTAGTATTGTTCATTCAATTTGTTACTTTAACTTTGAAAAATCAGCTTGTAAATCACAAGTTAAAGTTTTGTCAGTTCTTTCATCCAGCTCAAAATATGTGAATGTAAGCTTGCCCAATGATTTCTCCCACAGAACTATGTAATGGCATAACGCTCACAATCCTGATTTAGACTAATCGTAGGTTGGGGACAATTCCACTGCAATCTTCCTTCTCCAACACCTCCAGAATTTGAAGAGCACTTGAAGCTGCGTGGAGTGAACTACCTGTTTGGTTGTTCACCGGTGAGCCCACCAGGAGCTGGAGGTGACTGGAGATCTATTTTCAAGTAAATCACATTGAAAGGGATAAGCGGAAACACAGGTAGAAATTGATAGTTTATTGGTGGATGAATTAAAGACTAAAAACATACAAAAATAGCACAATAAAACACTTGTAAGCCAGCTCCATGGGTCAAGGTGGACAACCTAACAGGTGGGTCACTCCATGCAGCTTCAAGCACTTCAAAATATGGAGTTGTTGGAGATGGAAGTCTGCAGTGAAATTGTCCCCAACCTACATCAGGCCCCTAGTCACTGCACGCTCAAGGGTCTAACGGTTATCAGGTTGGAAGGGGCTGGAGCATAGACCACCACTTCTTTTCTGAATTGGCCCATTGTTGTCCAGATCTCGAGGTGCTCAGCATCGTTAAGTGTTCAATGAGAGCGGATGGGCACCTTATTTGGCTACCCCATCGGCCTTCGTCGGCTTTCCCGCGCCTAAAAGAGTTGATACTGACACCCGAGAAGCCCTGTTGATTGTGGCAGGTTGGAAGACAGCTCTCGCATTACCCGTTGAAAGGAACGAACGAGGAAGACATCTCTACCGTCACTTATTTCACTTTGACCCTGCATACGATGATGCCTCGGATAGACCTGGGGCAACTTTTCTTACGGGCTTGATCAAGCCCCTTAAACATCTGACCGTCCTCCAACTAGTGTCACCGCATGCAGAGAGTAGTCTCGTAGAGGACTTACTCTCTCACTGCTGATTTGTTGGGACTGGAGCCTACAAGAGCTGGTCAGTGACACGTGGCACGTTTTTCAGAGTACCCGAAACAAACAAACACACACACACACACCTTATAGCGTCGACGTCTGGTCGCGTGTGTTCGATGCGCAAATATAAGTGTACATTTAAACTAGAAAGTATTTTTGGCCTTTTTTTTTCAACGTTTTCGATTGATTGTCATCAAATATATTTACTGATCATGTTATCACAGTAGATGATCCATTAATTTACCATTTTCATTTATCTAATTAAATTTCCATTATCCTTTTCTCTGCTCAATAATTCATGTATTCATGTATCTGCTCATACTCGATATATAGGTTAATATGTCCATGTAGACGCACATCTTATTTTACCATAAATAGAATTTACTAGCCGTGCAGGTAATTATCTTTATATTACAGAAAAGGCTGACTGGCTGTACTGTATCATAGGATTATCATACTTAATTACTGATTAACAATTTATTAATTAATCATATTACATAACATATCACTCGTGTCACAGGAAAATATTCTGTGGGTGTTCTTTCGTGCATGTACCAACACCACCACAAAATACGGAGAAAAATACTTATGATTACGTTTAGGAATTCCAGGTGTGGGGGGAGGAGGTCAACGGGAGCGTATGTCCAACAAGTCGTGAGCGTGAAAACTGATAAAAAATATATATATGGAGAGAAACATAAAACTGCGAGAAAATAAGTCACCCCTAAATATAAAAAGAAAATGAATTGCACTTTTTAATAGAGAATGGAAGTTGGTAATTTCAGGAGGTATTCGTATATATCCATGTAAGTAGTTTTTTCCTGTATATATAAATTCAGAGCCAGCTGGACCTCAGGGTACACTACAATTCCTCCATGGGGCTGGAATCGCCAAGCTAGGCAGAACGATTCAAGCAATCAGTGTCACAAATCACAGAGAATAGCCTAATTCAGGTTTGTGAGCGTTGTGCCATTACATAGTTCTGTTATAGAAATCAACAGATAAGCATACATTCACATATTTTGAGCTGGGTGAAACAAGCATGAAAGAACTGCCAAAACTTTAACTTGTGCCACCTGAGCGATTTACAAATTGATTTTTCTATGTTAAAAGAACAAATTGAATGAACAAGACTAAAATGAGGTAAGAGTTTAAAATGAAGTGAGCAAGATAAGACACACGCAGAGAAACAAGATATAAAGTACTCATATAAAAGAAATATAAATGCTCGTATAATATCAATTTAAGAACTTCGGAATATACTCACTTTCACGACCATGAACTTAGACTTTCATAAACAATTACGCATGCACACGCACCTCTCGCACAGCAGGAGTAATACAAATGTATATCAAGTTCATCACCATCACCTTTCCCATTCTCACTGTCTGTAAGTGTTTCACTCGATCGCTCTAAGTTCACAAGTGGATATGGTAACTGGTCACCCTCCTCTACAAAGTCTATCTCTGATGCGGGAACAAACGGCCTAAGCTGATTTGCATGGGCACGCATAACACTATGAGGTTGCTGCAGCTCCGATACGTCATAGATAACAGGACCAATCTTCTTCACGACCCGAAAAGGCCGTATTGGCTTCGCGAGTTTCTAGGGTCGTCTTTATTGCTTATACAGCTACCATTAGAGGTTGATGAGCCATGTATAATGCCTGGTTACATAAAAGGTGTGGAACGTAAATCTGTTTAACCACTTGATCTGGAAAAGGACGAAGGTGGTTTAATTCTCCATCGTGTAATTCGAAGCTAATCAGAGCCATTCTAGGTCGTGCCCCATGTGAGTGATTTTCAAGGGCGCGAGAGTTCAATGCTCACACTTACAACTGGCTGGACATACGCTCCGTTGACCCCCCCCCCTCAACCCCGAATTCGTAAAAAACGTAATCATATGATCGGTATTTTTCTCCGTATTGCTACAGAAGGACGTAGCCAATGCATACTATTTATGACGCAATGCATACTGTTTGACATTTGATAATGAAAGGTGAAGAGAGCTCTTGCAATAGAGAAGAGACGACACAATAGTGATATATCAACACAAATATTGATAAGGTGGAATAGTGAACATGTATGTATAGTAAGATATCTTGACGGCAAATAGAATTACATGCATATTTTAAAACAAGAATGAGAGATAATATAAATCTTAAAAGTAGTGTGACACTTCCATCCAGGACTATAATCTAGGGTATTTCTTATTATCATATGTATTCAAAACCCAGATGGGGTAGTGCAACCAAATTATTCTTCAACATTGATTAGAAAATGAAGTAGTTCATGAGGTCAATGAGAGAATAATTAAAGAACAAGTTGATCATTCATCAAAGAATATATACTTAACAAAACAGGAAATTAGGATAGCATCCACCACCAATAAAGTAGAAAAAAATATAATTAAATGTGAAGGATTGTAATATCACCCTGTTAAGGTGAATATTATGTGAAAACACTGAGACATTCTTTCATTGTAAATAGAACATATGCAGAAATTATATCAGAATATGACTCAAATATTCGTAGTTCCTAGCTTACCGACGTCAACACTGAACCACAACAACCTGTTGCAAGGATTTCCATTTATATCATTTATATTTACTAAAACAGTTTGACCAACCTTTAATTATATATGTAAACCATCTTAAGTATCTGAGCAATCTTACTGGAACTTACTTAAAAGCAAACAAGGCTCCATGACCTGAATTTCCGGCTTTTAAACCAAAGGGAATTGCACACAACCGCCTTCCTCCCACGATGCCGGGCAACTACAAAGCCCTTTTCCACAGATCCACGAAAGTTGATTTCTTTTCAATGACTAAAATCTGAACATCAACTCTCTTTACTAATTTCAATCATCTTATATATTTTAATATAACATTCGACAAAAATAGGCATCAAATTATTACTAAAAACGTGGTAATTATTAGTGTTTACTTGGAGCGAAGGAAAGTAAATGAAGAAAATGAATTAAAGGACAGACTTAAATAAAAAATAAACAAAATGGACAAAGGTATATCCATGACAGTAGATTTACAACATCGTATAAGTTTCAATCCCCATACTGTAAACAATAGCAATGGCAGCAATAGAAAATATACATCACTAATAGGTAAAACTGTTAAAAATGTACAGTTGCTATTTAGAATATTAGAACTGGTAGCTTTTGTACATTTTATGGCATTTTTATATTTTTAATAATCTTCCAGCCGTATCAGACAGGCCCATAAGTTACAAATAGATTCAATATTTTTATTATAGTATTTTAAGAACTAATGGGGGATGGCGATGACTTGTAGCTGTTTGTTGTAAACATAAACAGCTATCAAATGTGAACTCAGGAAAGAAGAGGTTAGATATCGCGAGAGAACGAGGGGGGTCAGTGCTTGAAATAAATGTAAGTGAGGAGAAAGGTTCAAATACGCAGGATAAAGAGAAAGGGACCAAATACAAAATGCAAGAAAGGAAGGGGTTAGAGAGGAAAGAGACAACCGTGACAGCAAGAGAGGAGGAATCATTAAATGAGAAAACAGTTGAAGAGGGGGTCAAATGTGAACGCAGGGTTAAATGGGAAATCGGCAATGGGGAATGTAAGAATACAGAAAAAGTCAGAAATGAAGGGAATCAAATGAAATTTCGCTGGAGAAGACAAATGTGGATACAAGGAAGAGAAAGGGATCATATTTGAACACAGGAGCTTTGCACTTGAACTTAATTAATTATGAAAGGGCCGAACTCTTCATGAAAGGCAGGAGCAGACGAGGAAGTGGTCAAAGACGTTTATGGGAGAGGAGGTAGGGATCAAATACAGGAGAAGAAAATGTCAAATTTGAGTGCAAGAACGGAAGAAGGTTAAAAATGAATAGGAGAGGAGGTGGTAGTGAGGAAGGGGTTAAACATGAATGCAGGAGAAAGGGAAGAGGTCAAATATGTATGCAGGAGAGGGGGAATGAATCAAATAAAATGCAGAAGATGAAGGGAAAAAGTAGAAAAGACCGAGGAAGTGAGAATCTAATGCAAAAATGGAGGAAGTGTCAAGACCGAGGTAAAGTGAAAAAGGGCACATGAGGTAGATAAGGAAGGAACTAAAGGTCCAATGATAAACAGAAAGGTGGGTTAGTACAGGAACTAAAGCACATGTCATGATGTGGCTCATGGGGAAGAGTCAGGCCAGGGTATAGTGAACAAGACTATCACAGGTGTTTCCAAGCTCGTTAGTCTGCTTTCCAAGAAGACAATAGTATCTGGCAACGGTGGAAGCTCTCTCGGGCAGCGCAGTCGAGTGGCTGAGCAAGCCGAAAGATCAGTTTAAAAGGGATTTATGCAGAGGCTGTTTCCATCTGCACAAAGGCTGTAGAATGCAATTCATATATCACTATCGGGCTAAGACAATTTACTGAGATACAAGAGTGTTTCTTTCTTTAATATTTTGTTGTTTAATTGAATCTATTAGGCTGTCATTGATAGCACAACACAAAGTTAAAGAATAGTATTAAAATGACCACGTAATTTTCTGTACATTTCTCTAGTAAGAGTGACAAGAAAGGGTAAATCACAGTCCAAAACACCGGGCAATCGTGGTTTCGTTTTCCTTCAATAAGAGACCAACTCCTTATGATGGTTATTTCTAAAAAATGGAAACACGAGAAGAGAAGGTGCCCTAAATGACCATTTTCCACATAAACCATCTATCACCTAAATATAACTATCCTCTGTGGCATTATTAATTCTTCTTTATAACAAATTAGAATTCAATTCAAAACTTTACGCCATAGTGAATTTGTCTGATTGCCACCATACAGCGTTTTGGCTTGAGATCAGCTGTCTCTAGTGGATTTTAGGCGTCTTGATAATGACCTGATTGTACACAGCATATTCACTATAATTACTATAAAGAAAATTGTCCTGCCTTGGGTAATTTATCCAGTTCATAAGCACACACATAGATATCTTCATTTAATAAAGAAAAGAGAGAAAAATACGATAATAGAAAATGTTCAATATGCCAAGGGATCTGTTTTTTTTTTCTTCAGAAAGATATATATAAGGTTGGCCAGTAACATTTTAACAATTTGGTGCCCCTTCTAACCTTTAAAATCACATTCATGTTCAATGTATATCAGCACTTGTCCAGTATTACCACCATCATATGTGATTTATAGCGGAAAATCCTTTTTGTGTATGGAAGAAAAGAAAAAAAGGGAAAGAAAGAAAAAAAGAAAAAAAAAGAATATGAAAAAAGAAAGAAAGAAAAAAGAATCCGAAAAAAAGGAAAAAACGAATAAAAGAATACAATAAAAGAAAAAGGAGAAAAAAAAGAAAAAAAGATAACGAAGAAAAAATGAAAAGAATACGAAAAAAGAAGAAAAAGAAAAAGAAAAAAAGGCATAATTAAAACAAAAAACAGAACCTTGGAACCACGACTTGAAGCCAATGGATCCCAGCATGACCAAGAAGACATAAGAAATTACATGGACTCGCTTGCAAGGACTAAGAAGTGATCATCTGTCATCACCAACTTTCATCTCAAGTGGATGCCCTTCCTAATCTCGGACCGTGGCCTGGTTTCGACCTCATAGGCTTAGCGACCTCTGACCCCCAGCTGTGTGCGTTATCGCTGCACCACGGCGTCAAAGAAAAGAAAAAAAAAAAAAAAAAAAAAAAAAAAAAAAAAAAAAAAAAAAGAGAGAGAGAGAAGAGAAAAAAAGAAAGAGAGAGAAAGCGATAAATAAACCTACAAGGCCGAAGACGCTTTCCGTTAGAGCTGTGAAATGAGATGAAACAGGTAAGTACTTAGAAACATGAAAATCTAAAAATCGTGGCAGATAATGAGACATATTTAGCGTAAGTTATGGTCTTAATTTTGAGTGTTTTGTTCACCTGTTCAGATTCCGTTCCTGCTCTCTGACCGACTGTCAGTGAAGGACTTATATGTCGTCTTCAACATCATGTGTCAGGAAGAGGTGAATAGGCGAAATCTGCGTGATAAAGGGATATGGCAGAGTCGCCCAAGAAAGAAAAATAACATCTGAGGCCCGATATACCTTAGGATATGGTGCAAAGAGACTTAGCAATGTCCTCCAAAACTGTTCTCTGTGAATTAATTAAGGCAGGTAAAGTATTGCAAAGTTTTTTTTACAGGATTGAATTGAAACATTACAGGTTATAATGGGACATCGAGTATTGTGTAAACCAACATATGCCACTCCATAAATTATATGCATATAAATGTTTTGAAACTGACAGAAGCTCTTTTCTATCTGCAGGCACCACTGCCATAATTAAGCCACAATATCACATAATCTGGAAAGGTGTGATGGATATGGTTCCACGGCGTCTACGAAACAATATATTGAGGTTATGCCAAACTTTTCTTGCCTAATCACACAAAAGGATCTAATCTTTGTTAATATACTTATTCAGATAGCCATTATTGTTAACTTGTGGTATACTGGTTACGGAAAACTACTTTCGCCAAAAGATCAACATGGGAAATGTTGCTGGCCAATCCTTATTAAAAAAAGAAAAAAAGAAAAAAAGAAAAAGAAAAAAAAAGGAAAAGAAAGAAAGAAAGAAAGAAACAAAGGTCGCAAAGGTACACCATGAACATTTTATCTATATTATGCTCCATAGTAGTTACACTAATTTGCAATGTTATTTTGAAGAAACTGGATAAACTACCCAAAATGTGCAAAAAATAGAATTGAGGGTAATATTTCTAATGACGTAAAACATATTTTTATGAATAAGTAATCTTTGGTGCTGTACATTAATAAGGATTGCTGATTTTACTTCATAGATTCGATGGTGATAAACTTGATTCATTGCAAACTACCAATGAAAGTATGTATTGAATAAAATTAACAGAATGGAAAATGGCTTGGGCAAAAGCACTATCGTCCCAGTAACATTTTTACATAAGGAGAAAGATGTACGGAAACCACCATTGTCCACTACAACTACAACCTAAACCATTCTGGGACTTAGGTTTACTCTTTCTGTTGCTATTCCAGTGTCTTGGACAAGTTTCCTTTGTGGGTCTCCATAGTATGTCTGCACATTATTTATACTTCAATAGATATGTGATTTTAGCTGACTTACATATTTTATGGTTTCTTTAAGACATTCTTTATTCCCTCTGTTCTCGCCCCTTTGATCTAGGTTTATGGGTCGCCTTTAATTTCTTTGAGCTTGTCATTTCCTGTTAATGATAATTTCCTGTTAATAATAATAATAAAAATAAAGATAATGCACAAGCACCGATGCAGGTTGAGAGCAGACTGAGTTCCGCCAATGAAGATACTACTGCTCTTCGTAATTTCTGATATGGTACGGTTTCACCTTAGGCTATTTAAGCTTCAGTTCCTTTTCAGGTCATAAGTCGTCTGCTATGCTGTCAGGGTTTCAGTGTGTAGTTACATAGGTTTTCGTAATTACGATGTAGAATAATAGCCTTTGTCAGTTTGGAACAGCATGCTTACATTTGAAAAAGGCTGCAGCATTATTTTCAACAGTTGCAAGAGTATGATCAATATTTGTATTTCCATCACAATATTTTGTTAGCAGATGCAAGAGCATAATTAATATTTGTATTTCTATCATACAATCGGCTAGTTAAAATCCTCAGTGTTATTTATCTCTTGATACTATACTTCATTCGCTAGGAGCAATGATGCAACGTTGTTGCACTTACCATAATTTAGTGACATGCATCTAGACCCTCTTCACCACCATCTTCTTTCCGGTTCTTACTTCCTCCATATTAAGTGCAACAATTTATTAGCATAATTGCAATAAAAAGAAAAGAAAAGAAAAAAAAATCACCTAGAATGGAGATGTGTGATAGATACACCATATCTTTTCCGAATGAAATATGTTCCATTGACTTCGGGATAAAGGAATATTTTCAATTTAGCCTCTTAATTGTTATATTACTTTGGTTATGAAATCGCATTTCACTGGTACTGACTTTTTGGTCCGCTTCCTCCAATCATTGCTCTGGTAGTGATATTTGAAAGTATTTGGTTTTATTACTGATTAGGGAGTGGGGGTAGAGGGAATAGGGGGGGGGGAGGCGAAAGCTGGTAGAAGAAAGTGAAATCGTTCAAAAAGGCGTTGGGTCAGTGTGAAGAAGAGAGGGAGGGTGGGAGAATTGTAGTTAATGTGTAGCCAAGCTATATTTATTAGTAATATATATTGCCTATGGTTATCAATGCTGCTTTTACTATTAAATATCTAATATACCTTTCTTACATTTATTCAGTATCTGTGCCAACTTATTCTCTGAGAATGATAGCCTTGTCTTATACGTCTTTAAATACCATTGTCTGAGGGTTGAAATCTTATACAATTTGGCTGGTAAGTCAGGATGGAGTCACAGGGCCACATGTCCGCCTATAGTTTGGATATTCAAAGTTGAAAGATGGAATAATACACTACCACATTGATATAATAAATAAATAACCTGTCTGATCGGGACTCGAAAACCCTCTTCATTGCAGGCAGGTAACTACAAGACAGACGTTCTACTAAATGAGTTACACGACCCACTAAAAGGAGTGTGTAACTAGGAGGTATCTAACTTTCAGAGACATTACCCATTTCCTCATATGTGATAGGATAGCTGTACTGCCTCCAGTAAAACACTAGCAGTCAGTTAAACCTTTATTGTCATGTTCACAAGCTGGTAGGTATGAGCAGTGTATCCAACTTGCAAGATGACAATATACACATACACGTGAGCGTGCACGTGATTGTGAGGTGAAAAGTGTAAGAAAATAAATCTTCAGTTTTGGAAATAATAAGTTGTACACAAATAAAGTAAATGAATCATTCAAATATAAAATATTATTAATACAATATGAGATAGAAATATTAAGAATAAATCAATAAAAAATTATAAAAATACTGCACGACTAGCATATCTGTAAACATTAAACAAACAAATGACTTCTTATTCCTTATAGTATTTTATGACATTTCCTGAGTTAATTAAGGCACTTTATAAAAGATCAATAACTAAAGACTAGATACTTTCATTAAATGAAAAGGAAACAAAACATTATTCTTTGGTAAATAACTGAAATAAAGCTTGGTAAAAATGTGAGTACAATAGGAATGGCACTTACTTATATCACATAATTTCAAGTTACATATCACGTAAAAGACACAACTTTGTTATTAACATATGCTCTAACATCTGAAAAATACATTATTAACAGTATAAATAGTTGACTTACAGTGTGGGTAGCCCAAATCTTCATAAAACAAGAATAATTTAAAAGTAAGCAGCACAAGGCGTCTCACGTGGCTCTCTAGCGGGGCTCCGCGGATTCACAACAATGCGTTTTTGTAGGGCGTTCGTACAACTCTAACGTCACTGTAGCCAACGTTACAAACTAAATGAAATTAAATAATTATTCTCTTGTTAATACATTAAATCAAATAAATTCTTGATCTTAATTCTATATATATAATATCAGACAAGGAATCCTTGATTCCTTTACAATAGCGAAGTTTTACACACACACCCAGTGGGCACTCGGTAGTTCAAATCTGAAATCGGAATTGTAATTTACGAAAGATGGAATAATACACTACTGCATTGATACGATTAAATACCTTTAAGTGGGTCGTGTACTTCATTTGTTAGAGTGCCTGCAATGACGATGGTTCGAGTTTCGACTGGAGAGGTTATTGTTGTAATATCAGGGTGTTATGTCGTATGTATTAAAAAAGAAGAAAAGATATACTCAAATCAGATCTATTGTAATCTTTATAATCTATACATGTGTCACGGTTCGTTTAAGGAATCAGAGCGGTCAGGTCAATGGAAACATACCAGAAGAAAAATGCAACAAATTTTACTTACAAATGCACTATATTCCACGTTCCACGTTCTGCAAAGATGAACACATCGACATATTAAACAATGGGTTTCTTATAGAACGTGGCAAAAGTCGATGCTCATGTACAACCAACACATTTCATAACCTTATCATCAGGGTCTATGCTGTGGTAAATTAGTTGAGGTATGCCTCAAGGCATTTTTAGACATTTATTCCTGATTTTTAAAGAATTTCCAAAGTCCATCGAGATAACATAGGTCGACTGACCAACTTGTGTTTTATTAGATATAAACAATTCATATTTCTTAAAAACAATACAAGTCAAGTGATTTCCTAATCTTGAAGTTTTGAGCAACTCTGTATTATAAAAAATTAACCTTATCATTTTTATAAAAGACACTGTCCAAGTTAAATTGGTGAATAGTTTGGCCTCTTTGTCCAATAAATCTAAGGATGGGAAATTGGGATTAATTAATTTTGACAGACAAAAACAAAAGTCCATTCTCTGTGGATATGGGAATACTGCTTTCTGGTTCCTAATCTCCTACAACTGGACATGAACTCGGCAATATATTTAGGAATGCCAACGTTTTGATAACTTTGCCTGAAATAGGCCATACTACTAGTTAACGTTTTCCGCATTGGATGTAAATGATCTTTGTCCCTCGGGTGACATACTGCATTGTGTGGCAGTTTCCTGGATTGTCCTATTAGCATTAAAAAAAAGTTTGTTGAAGAACGGTCGCGAGGGCTACATTGGCGCAATTGGAAGAGCATCTGCCTCATCCTATTGAACTTTCTGTTGGACTCTGCCAATCGAAAGCAAAAGCATTGCAAACAAATGCTTGTCTGCAAGGTTTATATGCCACAAGCTTCGGTAAGAGATGGTTTATTTCTGAACTGATTGTCCTTTACCTTCGTATTTAATCCTGGATAATCTATCTGCAATGTTATGCTTACCAGGAATGTGGCATGTCGAAATCAAAATATATCTATCAAGTGCAAAAGCAAATATCTTCTCTTAAATATCTAAAGATTAAGATTGTTTGAATTACACTTATTTATCCAGATAACAGTCACCCGATTATCACATCTAACTTTCAGTTCTAGTAGACTGATATACAAATCATCTTAATGCTAAAGTTCTTTAATCATATGGATATTTCTGACTTTCAAGTCTACATTATCTATCCACCATTGTTTCCGATAATCCCTTTTATTCAATATCATCACTTCTTCAAAATCCTGATTTGCTTTACCCAGACATCTGTTCTTAATATATATATATATATATATATATATATATATATATATATATATATATATATATATATAGTTTCTTGTATCCAATTGCTGCAAATGGAACTCTATGAAAGCTTGCACCCATATTCGCAATGACCAGCTATTTTCGTAATTGAAATTTCATTGCTTCTCAAAATCCATAAAGCAAATTTCTTTATCTTTTCCTTCTTTTGACAAGTCTAGAACAAAATCCAGAAATTCTATTTTTTTTTTAACTCTGGACGCATCAATTTCGTAAAAATCCGAGGTCCTCCCGCATTGCCTTGATGTAGAACCCAAAATCAATTTTGTTTTCCTTTCTAAAGAAAACGGAACCAGTACTGTTCCTCTTCTGTAATCAGTAATAATAATTAAAAAGAAAAAAAAATGCGTGTTTTAAATAAATTGAAACAGAAAAGCAGTCTTAAACATAAAATCCCTCAAATAATCCATTTTGAAATGAATGTATCTGACATGTAAACGGAAATATTTAAAATTCAAGATTATTCAAACTGACCTATCTTTCTTATAATCAGGGAAAAGTAATAATACTTTGAATATGGATTAAAAATCTCATTTTTAATAACTGTTTTTCTAAAGATTGCTTCATCCAACAGCTCCGGTTCTAATCCTAGAAAATTTTATTGGAAGTGGGATATCACTTTGTACTTGCAAGGAATGCAAATCAGATATATAAACTTGACCACAGCTCCAAATTTCTTTCTTTCCATAATCTGAAAGCATGGAAAATCTTCCGCCTTGAAAATTAAATTTTTAAAATGTAAAATTGAATCTACCTTAATATCTATTTACTTTACATTTTCATTGGATTGTCTCTGGGAATATTCCTGTAAGGAAACCCCAATCGTCCTGCCCTCTGGTTGCGAAAGTAGAACGACTGATACAGCCTATAGACAGGCCGCTTCTGAAATCTATGTCTTCCTCGTTCTCTTGCTTTTCCTTTTCCGAATTGCCGCCCAGAGGCAAACTTTCTTTTGAGTGCCTTTACGTCCTTCACCATTTTTGTTATTTTGCACTCCAGCAAATTTTTTTCCCCCAAACTTTTCATCCTATACACAAAGACATATAAATACCTCATCTTTCGTATGACACACAAAACTTATTCGTCTGGAGATTCATTATGTCTTTTTGAAGATGGAGATGGTTCAGTCCGTTCACCGGATCTTTGGCCTAAATTATTATCTTCCTCCTGTATATTAGAACTCTTCTTGTTAAAGCTTCAATGACCTCTTTGATTTGAGACTAACTGCCGACAAGGGAGCCGGCGCTGTGTTCTTTTCAAATGAGGGATCGTCTACCACTCCTTCCGTCCAGGCCCTCATAAGGTCTTCTCCGTTGACAACACCAACAACACCTACCCCTGCAGCTGGCGGCGCCGAGATCATCTCCACAGATGATCTTTTCACACCTGCTGGACCACCCGCACCAATCGCTTCAAGAAGGGGGGGGGCACCTTCCCCAAGGGGTGTCTCCTCATCAGGAGAACGATCTGAATTTATGACCGAGTTCAGCACTGGGTTCATCAAAAAGATGAAGAGAAGGGCCCAAAGTCTGTGGGTGCCATGTCAATTATCAATTCAATCAATGTTTTGTACCAAACAACTTAGAAAAACGTGTATTAAGGGCAAGCAAGTACTACAGCAGGTCGGTGGAAAACCTTTCCTCGAAGTGGCCAGATATTATCTGCAGCCTCAAAAAGTGAGTGGCGGGAGCAGATATCCAGGACGACCAGAAGGGCCATCTGTATGCAAGCAAAAACCTAAACGAAGGCAGAATCTCCACTTCCAAACTATTAAGATATGACAAAAGATATACATCTGATGAAGATGAAGAAGAACCGTCAAGAGTAATGAAGAAAAGGAATGAAAACACCGTTCATGACAGTCTCGGAAGGCTCACTAAGAAGAGGAGACGCTCGCCAACTGTCGTCCTTTATGATAACGAACCTTCATCGATATCGGACAACAGGAAAGAGCCGAAGGCAAAACGCCAATATACAGGCTTACCCAAATACAAGAACATCAGACTAGATTCTCATCACAAGCGGGAGTGCCCGATCCTATCTTGGACAATCGCGCAACAGTCATCCCGAAAAACACGCGGGAAATCTGCTATTAGGTTCCCCTTATCAAATGGCCCTACGTTCCGAGGACTAGGGTGGGACACCCCTATGAACCTAGAGGCCTTGGTCAGCCTAGACGCCAGAGCGGCTGCCTGGGAACAACCGCTCGGGAAATCTTTCTTTACAATTACATATTCAAGGTCTAAGTAACATCTGCGGGAGTGACAGTGAGGGGCGTGTTCGTAAGGCGAGATCTATGAAGGGCCAACCAACCAGAATCTTGAAGAAGAGCATTCGAACCTTAAGACGACGGCAGAATAGTGATTGCACGGACCCCATAACCATCAACGAGGTCAACGAGCCTCCCGCCCACATGATGAATGTCAACCAAAATCCTGTCGACATAGACAATATCATTCTGACATATGGGTATAAAAATTATAAGATCCCTGGCTTCTGTACCCACATTGGAGCAGTATACACGTCCGCGTCCGAAATGGAGTGTGGCAGACAAGATGGATGCATTGATGGGAGCGTCGAGGATTGTGCAGGTGAGTAAAACAACAGCGACTCGGACGACCATGACAACGATTCACATGTCCCTGCCGCCATCAACCCTACTAACAAGAGAAAAGATTGCTTAGACCAAAACACCACCACCAGTGATGGCTGAACAGTTACGAAGCTTTGCCAATGCTTCGACTGTAAATACCCCATCATGACCTGTTTCCCATACTTCTCTCGGATCAGTCACTTCCAGATCCAGTGCCTCTGCCACGTCGGTCTTGTAGAATATCCTGTATTAAGTTAGGCAAGAAAATCAGATCAGATCAAAGATGCGATGGAAGGATTAGGCATTATTATTATCGATTATGATTATTATATATTTTTTATGATTGGCTTTCGTTATAGGATTTTCATTTCTCTTTTCATTATTTTAAGCAGCTAATGACGGAGCCGATTCAGCTGTGCCTGGCCACCTCGCCGAGGTGTATTCGCTTGGAGCCACCTCACCTCTTAGCGCGTCAGGCAGCATTGTTTTTTATCATTTACTTGATTTACGACCAATTAACAGCACAAAAACCTGCCTCTATGCTTTTACTTTCTATATGAACGATTTCTTGATTTCTTCAAAAGAAATATATATATATTTTCATTTACGGTGGTGGCGGCGGCGGTGGTGGTTGTAGGGGAGGTGGTGATGGTGGTACTTGAGGCGGCAGCTGAATAATGATTGATGTTTGGTCCACATCAAGCTCAATGATGGTGGCGGAGGTTGCAGAGGCACCAGAGGTGTCGGAATCAGCAGATGAATTACTGGTGGTGGTTGTGGTATCTTCTTGGTCTGTACAATCATTAGTATTGTTGCTATAGTAACGGCGGCTGCGGAAGGGACAGGGCAGGGCAGCAGATGCTGGTGGTGTCTTGTTCTAAGCAATCTTTTCTCTTGTTAGTGTTGTTGTTGTTGTTAGTGGCGGCGGCGGCGGCGGCGACAGGAACAGGTGAATTGTTGTCATGGTCGTTTGAGTCCCTCTTATCAATGCATCCATCTTGTCTGCCACACTCCATTTCGGATGCTGACGTGTATACTGCTGCAATATGGGTACTGAAGCCAAGGATTTTGTAATTTTTATACCCATTTGTCAGAATGATATTGTCTATGTCGACAGGATTTTGGTTGACATTTATCACGTGGACGGGAGCCTCCCATCCCAACGGATAGAGGTCATAGCAGGCTGTTGCCTATGCCCTATAGTGCATTAAGGTGCGGGACAGGGCTCTGACATTTTTGGGCATAGCTACCCATAGGGCCAATAATGGGTCAGCGATTTCAGTTGCAATGACCTCGTTGATGGTTATGGGGTCTGTGCAATCACTGTTGTGCCGTCGTCTTAGGTTCGAATGCTCTTCTTCAAGATTCTGGTTTGTTGACCCTTCATAGATCTCGCCTTACGAACACGCCCCTCATTGTCACTCCCACAGATGTTGCCCCCAGGCTGCCTCTCTGGCCTCTAGGCTGACCAACGCCTCTAGGTTCATAGGGGTGTCCCACCCTAATCCTCGGAACGTAGGGCCATTTGATAAGGGGAACCTAATAGCAGATTTCCCGCGTGTTTTTCGGGATGACAATGTTGCGCGATTGTCTAAGATAGGATCGGGCACTCCCGGCTATGATGAGAATCTAGTCTGTTGTTCTTGTATTTGGGTAAGCCTGCATATTGGCGTTTTGCTTTCGGCTCTTACCCGGTTGTCCGATATCGATGAAGGTTCGTTATCATAAAGCACGACAGTTGGCGAACGTCTCCTCTTCTTAGTGGGCCTTCCAAGACCTCTCTTTCGTACTCTTGATGGTTTTTCTTCATTGTCTTTGTCAGATGTATATCTGTCGTATCTTAGTAGTTCGGAAGTGGACATTCCACCTTTGTTTGGAAGGTTTTTGCTTGCATAAAGGCAGCCCTTCCTCTTCCATTATAATCAATAACAGTAATATCTCCCTTACTTGTACTGAACTCATATCCTGCAAGACAGACGTGCACTGGAAGTGACTGAGAAATTTATGCGGTATCTCTTAACAGGGGGTTCGGAAGATGCTGCACTGCCTGACTTAAACTGGTGTTTTGCCGCGGGCTCTTCTCTGTTGTCCGATATCGATGGAGATTCATTAACACAGGGCACGACAGTTGGCGAGCGTCTCCTCTTGCGTTGAACGTTATTTTCATTCGTTCTCTTTCGTACTCGATGGTTCTTCTTCGTCAGATGTCAGATCTTCTGTCATATCTTAATTGTTTGGAAGTGGAAATTCCGCCTTCGTTTAGGTTTCGATAAGATGACGATCTAGTCGTCCGGGATATCTGCTACTGCCACTCTCTTCTTAAGGCTGCAGATAAAATCTAGCCACTACGAGCACAGATTCTCTACCAACCTGCTGTAGTACTTGTTTGCCCTTAATACACATTTTTCTAAGTTGTTTGGTACAAAATATTGATTAATTGAGTTTTCTGTAAATATTTTGCGATTCGTTGGAGTTGTGTTAGCGCACAACTATAATTCCATTAACATTCCATTTACTAACCTATAAGGTGTAAATATGTTCCTTTAATTAATCCTCTGTGGTAATCCCATGTTCGTCGCCAATTGTATAATGTTGGCTCTTCTTATAACCTTCAATAATACGGTTAATTATACGCGGTCTTGTAAGATGCTGCTTGTTTAATTAAGATGTTGTATGAGAGAGGAGTAGTTTACATACTTGCCGTTTGGTGGCGCATGTACATAGAAAATGTATTGTAGGGGTTAGCTTAAATATATTGTTAGTAATACCCTAATACAAGTATACATAACAGTTCCTTCTCCCTTAAAGGAAATACAATACTGATCATAAAAAGAGAACATAATGTACAATATAAAGAAATTATTTAAGTCTACCAAGAATATATTGGTCCGCAATGTACATAGGTAACTTTCCTTGGGTTCTCTGAGGAAGTTCTCTGAGTATTTGAATTACCAGATTGAGGATCTTGAACATGTGCCTCATTCTGATCTTGTACTTGTGTATCAATTTGATTGTGTACCTATGTCTCCTTTTCCGGTCTAGTCTCAGGTCGATCTACAAAATTCGGAATGTATGACAGACTAATGTCCCTATCATCAGTCTCTAATGAATCATTGGAGTTCCCGGGAGTGTCCAGATATGATGGTCTCAGCTGATTTATGTCTCTTCAGAGTTTTACCATCCACTCTGACATAATAGTGTAATTTTCCTAGCCTATCTACAACAAATCCAATTGTCCACTTGGTGTCTGAGGAAGTATATGTTCTTCCCATTACACTGTCTCCCATCTTAAACTCTCTAAAATTACTACAATCCTGTGCCTTCATCCATCCATCTTGTCTTTTACTCTGCGCAAAATCAGGTCTCATGAAGTCAAGCCTACACCTGATCCTCCTTCCCATCAATAAAAATGATGGTTCACATCCTGTTGATGCGTGTGGTGTAGTCCTATATGCCAATAGAAACCTATCAATGCATTTACCAATCGTGGAACTGGTGGCTCGTCTATACTTCATATTATTCTTCAAAGTTTGAATAAAGCGTTCAGCCTCACCATTTGTAGATGGATGGTATGTGGCACTTAAACTATGTTTGATGTTATTAGCTCTACAAAATGACAAATTCATTTGAGGTAAACTGTGTTTCACTGTGTTTCACTGGCATAGGATTTCTTTGTTGCAATGCGCATCCCTCACATGATTTTATTTACAATTCAATGTCACTGTCAATATTAGGCCACCATACAGAAATACGGGCTATGGACTTGGTCCTTACAATGCCTAGGTGTAATTCCTCAAGTACTTGTTTACGGAGTTTAGTGGGCACTACTACCCTAGCACCTCTAAGAATACATCCCATTTCTACCGAAAATTCACTCCAAGCATCCACAAAAAGCTTGAACTCAGCTTGTGACAGCAGGGTGTCCTTGCCAGATATCGGACCTTCTAATACCCTTGACAGTAATGGATCTTTCCGAGTGTGGCATGTAATCTGTTGTTGTAAGAGCCCAAATGTTGGGTCCTACAAGAGTTGGTAGGTGGCAAGCAAGGGGTTTAAGGTACACAACCAAGATGTCTTGACTCCTTTACTGAATAAGGTGTTGGAGTGCGGCAGCTCCTCGGGGCGAGGTGTTGCTCCTTATCTCCCCGCAGGGTGTCTGCCTAATCTCCTATACACTGGTTAAAATATCGCACCAAGTCACGTTGTTAGCATGTGACGAACGGTGATGAACAAGGAAGCGTTACAGCAATACATAGCTCTTCTGAAGAGATAGACAACACAACATTCTAATGTCTGGTGAGGCAAGAAGAGAGGAATGAACAGAGGAAGCAATGGTCAGGCGTATGTGCATATGTATATGTATGTGTGAAGATACGTATGTGACAAACATGTAAAATTATATATATGTATCATATAGTAATTAGATATAACATAATAGCTGGGTTACATATCTCCCTGGTTTTAAAATGATGGTCCCCATCATAATCAAACATCGTCTTAATTCATATAGCTAAAAATAGAAAAATACATAAGAAACAGTGGCACAATTGTGTAAAAGCAGTAAGCAACGTAAAAAAAAAAAAAAAAAAAAAAAAAAAAAAAAAAAAAAAAAAAAACAGGATGCAGGTATTGTGGCAGTGTATCAGTATCAAGTAGATTCGCTTGTTATTTTCTAACTGATGCCGAGAGTGCATATGCTCGGGCTTCGGAACTGTAGTGAGCGGGCGGCGCTGAAGGAATCCCATCTTCAGGCGGCGTCACAGAAATGCGCGGGCGGCGCTGAGGGGAGTGTGTCCTCAGGCGGCGGTAAGGTACGAGCGGCGGGGGCGCCTTGATACATACGAGCGAACCTAGTAAGACAACGCATAAGCTGCAAATGAATACCTGTAACTGATAAGTGAACACAAATACAAAAATAACGTTACAGTTATGAAGCAATAGGTAGTTGATGAGCGACAATTAGCATAACACACACTACCTCCTGAACATCGGGTGCTTTGTCCTCTGGCAAACGAGACAATGCTTCTGCATTTCCCATGTCCGTGGTTGACCTATACTCTAGGACGTAGTTGTATGCTGCGAGTACTACTGACCATCTTTGCAATATAGCTGCTACTAACTTAGGTAACCCGCATTTTGGACCCATGATATTCAGCAATGGCTTATGATCAGTTACTAGAATGAATTGTTTCTGGCCATAAAGATACATATAGAACTTCTTAACCCCATGCACTAATGCTAAAGCTTCCTTATTTGAGAATAATTTCTCTCAGCCTTACTTAATAGTCTTGAAGCATAAGCTGTTGGTTTCTCAGAACCATCTTCCATCACATGTGCGAGCACAGCACCTAAACCTACTATCGCATACTAATTTAACTGGTAGCTCCTTATTATAGTGTGTTGAAAATGAACCCGGGGTTATTTTTTGGTTAATTCTATCAAAAGCATCTTGGTATTCCTCTGTCCAATCACACTCGACATCTTTAGCTGTCAGTCGATACAATGGTCTTGCAATCGTAGTGAAATCTTTAACAAATTTACCATAAAATGTTACTAGACCCATAAATGACTAACTATTTTACGTTACTTGGGACTTTTGCTTCCTTGACTGCTCTTACTTTATCATTGGTCTTATGGATTCCATCTTTATTTAGTCTAAACCCTAGATATTCCAATGAAGAAACCTGGAAGAGACATTTATCCTTATGAATCTTCAT
Source organism: Penaeus vannamei (assembly GCF_003789085.1). Classification (NCBI taxonomy): domain Eukaryota; kingdom Metazoa; phylum Arthropoda; class Malacostraca; order Decapoda; family Penaeidae; genus Penaeus; species Penaeus vannamei. The sequence continues at coordinate 260,788 of NW_020872695.1, forward strand.
CCCGTTTTCCCTTGTCCGGCTTAGTACTGTTATTAATCTGTCTTGGTGCTCCTTTTCATTCCTTCCAACTACCAAGATATCATCTGCAAAACTGGTTAGGGGCTAGTTTCATGAACCTTTGGTGTTGATGGGAATGGTGATGGGCTAACATTTGAGTATAAATTTTGAAACCTTGACTCCGATCACACTGTTGGAAGGAAGGCGTTTGCTCGTGGATCCCAAGGTTGGGTTATTTTGTAATTTCTGTATATTATAACGCTGCTACTTTCATACAGTGTATACAATTATTTATGATTACTAATCTCAGTTATTAGTCCAAAATTTGTACCTTTAGTTCTCAGTTCTATATATATCACTACCAAGCCCCTACTGAGGGGTTGCTATACTACTTTTTATCACTCTTTTGCTCCCGTGAGCACATATGACAAGAAGTGAAATATATTCCAAATATATCACTCTTTTGCTCCCGTGAGCACATATGACAAGAAGTGAAATATATTCCAAATATATCACTCTTTTGCTCCCGTGAGCACATATGACAAGAAGTGAAATATATTCCAAATATATTTATGGATAGGTTACTGGATAATAGATTTAAATTCCACTCTCTCCGGAGCGGGCTTAGTGTTATTGTGATATAATACTTCCAAGTTTTACGTATGACAATTATATTTCAGTATAATTCCAAATGGTTATAATAAACACAAATGAATTTACACTTTTAATATATTTACTTACTTATACATTGTATATACTCGTCTCCTGACGAGCGTGCGATTCCCTTGGAATAGTGAAGTACAGCAGACCCTTGTCCACGTTACTCCCGGTCACACGGAATTCAGTTATAACAAAAAAAGGTAATTCTCCTTGAATTCACTGTCACGGCATCTACACTTGATCAAAGTTGAAACTGAACTGGGGTGCAAGTGCCACACAGGCGCCCTGGCCTCTCCTGACCCTGCTGACCCAGTGACCTGTAGATTATCACCTCTATGTTCCCGAGACAGTGTCTATAGTGCCTTGTAAAACATTAAAGGCCTATCCCCTCCATGGGATCAACACCGCACTCTGTAGCTTCAATGGAATGTGAAGCTCCCTTGAACTACCATTCTATTTACCATACAACCAGTAGAAACCCATTTCCATGGTGTATAATGGTCTCCTTGGGTCAGGATTACCTTTAAAATACTACTACTATAAGGCTGGCCAATGACATGCTCCCCCACTGAAATCACACGGCCTCGGGTGACCTATGACTTCCTGAGAAAACCACCAATCAGTCTTAGTAGGATGCTGTCAGAACTTATAAAGTAGTATCCGTTGACATAGTTCCCCTAGGTCTACGTGCATATGGTGAGCGGGAGAGAGGTTGCAGTGCTGGGCCAACCAATGACTCAATCGCCCTTGACAATGATAACCTCATCTCTCTCCTGCCTCAACCGCGTCCAGAGATATAAGGTAAAGCAAAGGCTAATAATAATCAAAATAGGTCCCAAGATTACCCCAACCCATGAGTTAACCTGAGTAACATAATGATGATCTGTCCGACCAAACAGAACAGCATTATCCTGGTCTATGGAGGCAATTGCTTTCAGAAGGCCATTTATCGATACATTAACCTTTTCCAAATTTGCTTTAGACTGATTAAAATGATCATGAACTACCCTCAGATCTCTGGACAAGATGGGTTCCATTACATCTTGCAATACCTAATCATATTCCGAGAAATTAGTGTGGACTGAGGTAAAGTTATAACCAGTGGATTTACTTTCCCTTCGACTGTAAACTGTTATTCCCTTATTTATAACAAGTGCACAGTCTCCAGGAAAATGCAAATACCCTGCTCCTTTGAGCTCTATGGTACGCCTACTACCGCTTGAACATTTTAACAATGCTGGTGTAGTCTTGTTAACAGAATAAAGTAGATCACCTAGATCATTATAGACCTTAAAGATTGGCGCCAACCCTTTCACCCATTCTGTCATGCATACATTAGGGATACCCTTGCTTCCCCCTGGAAGACTTTCTAACATACATACACACGACTCACACTGATCGGGGATGTTAAAGTTCCGGGACACAAGATGAATTCCTTTGATTTCATGCACCCATCTAGCATTCCATTGGTAAACTCTATAACCTCAGAATCTGTTTGAGCTATGTTACTTGGTAAATCCTTTAATGCAATTAGTCCTTTATCTGTTTGCATTTGAGTTGATATTACCTCTGTCAACTCCCACTTGACTGGTTGGGGAATATGGAGTTTAATGGTAAAGATTAACTCATAACCACACCTAACCAATTCCATTTTGGCAAAATCCTTAATTGCATCTCCAAAAGATGCTCCCAACGTATTCCCTAATGCCTGTAGAACCTCGTTCACTACAGCATAAGTTAACAACCGAGGAGACACGCGACCTGTCAATCCCATTAATATGACCTCACAAGCCCGCTGAACTTCCCTATCTAGCGACTCGATAATGGCTTCCAAATTATCCATTTTTTCGTTCCACTGAACCTCCCATATAACCTCCCCAATTTGCCTATTCAAATCAAGTGAAAGTTTCCTTACATGTGAGTCGAGCCGTGCAACCTCCTTAGTTGTTAAGTCAAGTGTATTGGCCATATCCTTTAACACTGTAAACTGCTGTGATAAATGATGTTTTATAGCCACAGTTTGAGCTCCTAAATGTTTAACCTCAGCCCCACTACGGTCATCTAAGAGTCCAAACATCGAATGAAGAAGTCTTCCAACCCCGTCAAATAGGCTTCTTTTCACCCGACTTTTACAATGTTGGCTCTCTTTAACACCCGTTAAAACCTCTCTGAAGCCTTTGGTCATAAACTCCAATCTATGCCCGACTAAACGCATTCTGGCTTCTCTATGAGCCGAATTGTTCTCTTCTCTCTTGACAATGGTAGATATTACCTCTAGTGACGTCTTGAGAGTCTCGGAAATTGGTTGTAGATCCTGATATTGCACAACCTTCCAGTGTATATTCTCGGTGAGAACCTTCACCGAAGAGGTGGACTGCTCTCCACCTGACAAACCATCCACAGGCAGGCCTCCAGGATCAGAATGTTCCATGTTGGTAACCACCACCTCCTCCTTTCCAACAAAATATTTATGTAAAATAGATGGTCCCCTGTACATCCCCTAGTACGTCTCCCATGCATAAGTTCTCTACCCGCATGCTCAGAACTAACATTCCTCCAATGTTTCATTCATTCCTTCATTCATTCTGCTTCCACCCTCAGTGTTATTTGCAGAAGCATTGTTGGAATCTGTAACATTTGTGATATCCATTCTCATCTTACAATTATTGGCAGTTCCTGGAATAGACTCATCATTGAATTCATCCTCTACAATTACATCAGTCACTCATCCTCTTCCAAGGAAGTTTGAGCTTCTGGCTTTTGCACCGTTTCGGCTCCTTTGCCAACTGGTCTAGGATAATTCACAAAGTACTCCATTTCCCGTTCGTCTTCTTCCTACGGATTGCCTTCTTCGTCTGGTCTCATCTCTAGATACGTTCTCCTAGCTCCTGGAGCTAGTGCTCTTGGTATGGTTTGCCACCTTCATAGTCTCCAAATGGACTTCTCTAAACTTCCTAGTTTGTAAGTCTCTTAGATGATAGACAGGGTTTTACCTCCTTGGTAACTTGGTATGGTCCTTCCCATTTGGATGATAATTTTGTATTCCCTTTCTAATGGCTTTCACAAAAACTCAGATTGTCTTAGCATATTCATAGAATTCTTGAGATCTTCGGGTTCACTTGGTAGTCTATAACTTGTGGTGGGTCTTGTCCACCATTCCGCTGGTGTTTTAGCATCCCTACCAAGCATTACATAGTATAGCGTATCTCCAATAGCACTATGATAGGCTGAATTCAAAGCTAATTGTGCTTCAGCTAAATGCTGGTCCCAGTAGTGTTCCTTACCTTACGCTAGACCACGTAAGATACTTGAAACCTGTTTATTGGTCCTCTCACAAAGTCCATTTGATGCAGGGTGATATGCCACAATCTGAAGATGATCATACTCTAAGTGCTTCCACTATGAGGAAATCTGTACCCACTAGTATGTATTTATTCCTCCCTTCTGTAAGGAGAAATGGTCCCATCAGGTCCATAGCTAGAGTGAAAAGGTTCCTTTGGGACTGGGTACCTTCTTAAAGGAGTTAAAGGATGACCTCTACTCTTAAACCTTTGACATGTAAGACATTGTTGACAATACCTACTAATGTCTTTATCCATTCCACGCCAAGTCATTAGTCTTGACCTGGAAATTCGGGTCCACCTTCTTTCCAATTGATTTCAGTCTTGTCCAGGGGATATCGGATTACAGGTCCATATATAGGACGACGGTCACACGGGTTGTACATCTCATGCATCCTGTACATCGGAGCCTTTTTATTGTACTTAATCACACAATAGGTCTGCCTAGATCGACTTTACCTAAATATAGGCTTCTGAAGAAGCTATTTAGTAATGCAGCAAAATTCTTTCGGGTCTTTGAATTTGAATCTCTGATCATTTCCTCTAACGACTAGGGCGGTCCATCTTACTCCTCGTCCTGTTCTTCCTTAGTTATCTCCTCTGATGATTCGACTGCCAGAATGCAAACAATTTGGCAATTCTCTGCTTCGTCGATAATCATTTGTGAGGTACGTTCCACTTCCTCGGCGTCGATTCCCTCAGGAACTTCAATCCAGGATAGAGCATCTGCTGCTGTATTAAGCTTCTCTGGATGGTACATAATTTTTGCCCCAAAGGATTGCGCAGTTAGAGCCCATAACTCTCGCATTACCCTCCTTTGCTTTGTGGAATAACCAGTGAAGTGATCTGTCGTCTGATAGAAACACTACTTCTAATCCCCACACCAAGGGTTTATTACGGCTAGAGCCTCTTTTTCCTTTGTGGTATACCGACTTTCAGCTGCCTTCAGCTGTCAGCTGTAGTATGCAACCAAGCAAAATGGAGCAAAGGATACGTAATTCCAGTTAACTCTACGTTAGCTCCTTGACTGGCGCTGGTGCTGAGATACCAAGTCTGCCTGAAATCAGGTGCATTGAGTACTGGTTCCATTACCAAGTTCTCTCTAAAGTAGTCCACTTACGAGCAGTTCACATGGTACCAGCGGAGAAGGTTCCTTGGATCCTTGTGGCGATTCTCTTTCACCTCCTCCCGCGCCCGGTACATAGAATACTTAACCAATGTTGGGCTCGTCCCAGAGTCCCAAACTGCAGTAAAAGACTTTTGACTATTAGGTACCTTTACCTTAGTCGTCATGTATCTTGGAAGAGACGATGCTAAAATAGGGATTATCAAGCATCCTACTCCTTCCTGTACATCTTAGTTGCCTTTATTTTTGTTCTGCAGACAATTTCTGACCATATGTCCGTATTTTCCACATAGGAAACATTGAATCTGCACCTAGTACCTGCGGATGTTGATGGCAACATCCGCTGGGATTGAGTCCCTTGGACAATCTTAATCCTTCCACCTGCTGGTAGTTCCTTCTTCTTGGAGCTCCAACATCGGTCCTTGGGGTGTGAATTATTCTATCCATGGAGGTCACAGAAACACTTAGTTGCCCCCTTCCGAGCGAGTGGTTCTCTCATCTGGGGTTCCTTGGCCTTGGGGACATAGATTTGACTGGAATTGTGTATCATTCGCTCCATTTCCCTCCATCCATCGCTTATAATCTTCCATGATTTGGGAGTAAGGTGTGGTTTTCAACTTGGCTATGTCCTATTCACCTCTAACTCTGTAATTCTCCAAAGCAGAACCAACCATAGTTTCTGCCATACAGCTCATGGCCAGGGAGAATGATCTATTTTTAGGAAAAGGCCATTTGTTCATAATAGCAAAATTCATTCGGAATAGCTTTTCTGCTATACCAGCATTCCTCAAAGGATTCATCCTGATATTGCTCTGCCTCTCTTAGGCACTCCTCCCACATGTCACCACCTAGGCTCATCACTTGAGCTATCCTCCATGCATTCCCCTCCGTAGGGTGGATGTGACGGATGGCGAATCTTACATTCTTGGATTCCACATGGGCAATCTACTCGGCTCCTGTTCCCTTGAACATAGGAATATCTCTGCTTCCCGACCCTACTCCAACAGGCGCAATCCTTACCCTGCCTGCTGCTGCGTCTGGTGCAGTAGGCTGGTTAGCCCGCCGAAAAGCTTCCGCCAGTTCTGTTGCCAGTTGCTCGATTTCCCTTCTCAGGGTAATTTGTTGATTTGCTTTGTCCATGTATTCGACAGCCTCTGCCCTGGACACACACAATTTCACTAACTGGTAGTACTGTGTTTTATTTTCAATGTTCGAGGGATCCTTTCCCTTTTTATTTTTTTTAGTGTCACTTCACTTGGAATTACTAGTCTCAGCCAGGCACACGGCCCTCGAAGCCTAACTTGCTAATTCCCACTTAAAAACAAGTAGAGTCAGGCACACGGCTCTCGTAACTCACTTGCGTTTTATTGTCTTTGTTATTCTTTAGCAATGTCACTAAACATCAGCACTACACAATTGTTCACTTATTACTCGTTATTTACACGTAAAGTTAAAATCTTTCACTGCACAGTGAAAAGAAATCAAGGATACCAAAATCGATGTAATATGAGATATATGTACACTGTAATGGTAGGAAAGTTTTGTTATGTTATATTTTTTTTTTACTTAAGACACGTTAACACTTGCCCCTGCAAGAAAACTTTATTGACCAAGTATTTGATATTGACCAAGTATTAAAAAAAAAAAAAAAAAAAAAAATAATAAATACATTACCTATTTATATTTATCTATCTATATATCCCATCATTAAATGCTAAAGGGGTAAATTATTAAAAACAATATCTTAGGAGTTCATGCATTCATGCACCCAAGCAGCATAGAATCATCAAGACTGATCCTCATCCTACAGTCGCCACTCTCAGAAAGATAAATTCCTCCCCTTTTATGACGTCACCTTTTCCTCACGCATTCTCGCTACTGTTTTCTTTCCTCATTCTCCCTTGAACCAATGAGCAACACATTCTCTCTCTTGCACTCACACCATACTCTATGTCCGAATAGAAATACTGGGTACCTGTGAGGGTATTAACTTGCCATCCAAAACACTGTATCGAAACACTATTAAATTACCGAGCTGGTCAGTGTCTAGCTTCCAGTTGTCATGGATTAAATACCAACCTCCGAGCATACTTTCGGGTGGATAAAGAGAGGAATTAGGTCCCTGGTCTAACGGATCCTCATCCTGGACTGTCAAGTCGATTTCCTCCATCTCAGGACAATGTGGCTGTTGTTCGGCAGAAATATTGTGTTACCTTGGTCTAAGTGTTGAGTATCCTGCTACTGAGGACGACGATCATTAAGTATTGTCTCTGAATAATGCCGCTGGGGCAACTCCTGTATCGGAGGATCCTCTCCATCTCCTAAGGATCTCTGACGCTTAGATATCGAAAGGGTAGGCGAGTGTGATCTTGAATGAGTATCCCTAGAAGAAGACCGGTCCCTAGAAGAACGGGACGAGTCTCGTGATAATCGAGACCTCTTCTTATCTGAGCTGTCTGAAGGGGAGGGCTTGTTAGAGGTCCTTCCCATGGCACACAATGATTTCTACATCCTAGCAAGAAACGTGTCCGTGAATGAGGTACAAAGATATTTCAGGGAAGACTGTAAAGTCTTAGCTTGCTCTTCCTTAAAGGAAATACATGGCCCAGGGACCTCAGGCCGCTGATAGTCTTCATCCCACTCGAAACCATTGTCTGAGAACGAATATCTAGCTGTCCGTGACCGCTTCAGGTTTAATATCTTAATCACCTCCAAAGACTCACACGGCAAAATGTCTGTCCCCGACTTCTGAAAAAAATTGCATTACTAAATCGCTTCTTCAGAAGCTTATATTCAGGCAAAGTCGATCTGGGCGGGTCTGTTGTGTGATTAAGTACAATCTGTAAACGTGGCGAACATGTTTCGCACTTTGGCGGGGCAAAGACACTCTCCGATGTACAGGGTACATGAGATGTACAACCCGTGTGACCGTCGTCCTCTATTTTCGCTCGGCATGATGGTTCAGAGCACTTTATAGAAGACTCCGAGCCCAAGTCCTCTACATCAGCCATCGTGGAACAGAGCTGGATATTGATACAAATCCACCAAATTTCTCGTCTCATTAAAAGGAAAAAATAAAACATTACAAACCTATTGTAGACCAGGAAAAGAACGAACCCCATAAAACACCGACAAATTAACAAAATAAAAGAATAAGTTCCTAAAAATAATAATCATAGATGCACGTATACTGTAATGAGAATTGAACAAAAAATCCTCACTTACGCCTTATAAAAAAGAAAAGTCTCTTACAGACCAGGAGTCTCGTAAGTAACAGGCACCGAGCAGAGATGTAGAGAGAAATTACGCGTCATAAAACAGTCTCTGTCATAAAATCAGTCCCGTTCGGTTCGAGCATATAACAGTCTCGTACAGTCCGTATATATATCGATATATATTCATATATATATATATATATATATATATATATATATATATATATATATATATATATATATATATATATATATATATATATATATATATATATATATATATATATATATATATATGCATATATATATCATATATCTATCACATATCTATCACATATCTCGGGTGTTGTAGGCGCGAGGCAACTGTTTCGTCTGGTGCTGTAGATACAGGTCTGCAACAGCGAGGTGTAGCCTTTGTTCAGCAAGGGTGGAAATGTGAACTGCTACCTTCCGGATGTAGTTTATACATATATATACATCATATATATATATATATATATATATATATATAATATATATATATTATATTGTAAGGTATACACCTAGCTTAGGCCAGGTGCCAATCTGTACAGAGGACCCCGAATTATCTCACGTGAGGCAGGAGAGGCTTAGGGACCAAGTGAAATAGGTGATCCCGTTCAATCCTCTTGAAAATAAACAAAAATATGTTGAAGAAAACCTATTGTGGGTGTTGCTTCATCCTTCACTAGAGTCCTTCCGCAATAGAAATAGTAGGAGAGGGAGAACGAGCGAGAGAATGAGTGAGAAAATGATGAGAGAAAGAACGAGGAGATAATGAGTGAGAACGAGGAGAGAGTGAGTGAGAGAACGAGTGAGAGAGAGAGGAGAGAATGAGTGAGAGAACGAGGAGAGAATGAGTGAGAGAGAGGAGAGAATGAGTGAGAGAACGAGGAGAGAATGAGTGAGAGAACGAGGAGAGAATGAGTGAGAGAACGAGGAGAGAATGAGTGAGAGAAACGAGGAGAGAATGAGTGAGAGAACGAGGAGGAGAGAATGAGTGAGAGAACGAGGAGAGAATGAGTGAGAGAACGAGGAGAGGAAGAGAGAAACGAGGAGAGAATGAGTGAGAGAACGAGGAGAGAATGAGTGAGAGAACGAGGAGATGAGAGAGAGAGAGAGAGAGAGAGAGTGAGAGAGAACGAGGAGAGAATGAGTGAGAGAACGAGGAGAGAATGAGTGAGAGAACGAGGAGAGAATGAGTGAGAGAACGAGGAGAGAATGAGTGAGAGAACGAGGAGAGAGATGAGTGAGAGAACGAGGAGAGAATGAGTGAGAGAACGAGGAGAGAATGAGAGAGAAACGAGAGAGATGAGTGAGAGAACGAGGAGAGAATGAGTGAGAGAACGAGGAGAGAATGAGGAGAGAACGAGAGAGAGGAGTGAGAGAGAACGAGGAGAGAATGAGTGAGAGAACGAGGAGAGAATGAGTGAGAGAGAACGAGGAGAGAATGAGTGAGAGAACGAGGAGAGAATGAGTGAGAGAACGAGGAGAGAATGAGTGAGAGAACGAGAGAGAATGAGTGACGAGAACGAGGAGAGAATGAGTGAGAGAAACGAGGAGAGAATGAGTGAGAGAACGAGGAGAGAATGAGTGAGAGAACGAGGAGAGAATGAGTGAGAGAACGAGGAGAGAGAGTGAGAGAACGAGGAGAGAATGAGTGAGAGAACGAGAGAGAATGAGTGAGAGAACGAGGAGAGAATGAGTGAGAGAACGAGGAGAGAATGAGTGAGAGAACGAGGAGAGAATGAGTGAGAGAAGGAGAGAAATGAGTGAGAGAACGAGGAGAGAATGAGTGAGAGAACGAGAGAGAGACGAGGAGAGAATGAGTGAGGAGAGAATGAGAGTGAGAGAACGAGGAGAGAATGAGTGAGAGTGAGTGAGAGAACGAGGAGAGAATGAGTGAGAGAAAGGAGAGAATGAGTGAGAGAACGAGGAGAGAATGAGTGAAGAGAACGGGAGAGAAAGTGAGAGAACGAGGAGAGAGAGTGAGAGAACGAGGAGAGAATGAGTGAGTGAGTGAGAGAACGAGAGAGAGAGATGAGTGAGAGAACGAGGAGAGAATGAGTGAGAGAACGAGGAGAGAATGAGTGAGAGAACGAGGAGAGAATGAGTGAGAGAACGAGGAGAGAATGAGTGAGAGAACGAGGAGAGAGTGAGTGAGAGAACGAGGAGAGAATGAGTGAGAGAACGAGGAGAGAGTGAGTGAGAGAACGAGGAGAGAATGAGTGAGAGTGAGAGAGAGAATGAGTGAGAGAACGAGAGAGAATGAAGTGAGAGAACGAGGAGAGAATGAGTGAGAGAACCGAGGAGTGAGAGAGAGGAGAGAATGAGTGAGATGAGTGAGAGAACGAGGAGAGAGTGAGAGAACGAGGAGATGAGTGAGAGAGACGAGGAGAGAATGAGTGTGAGTGAGAGTGAGGAGTGAGTGAGTGAGAGAACGAGGAGAATGAGTGAGAGAACGAGGATGAGTGAGAGAACGAGAGAGAAGAGTGAGAGAACGAGGAGAGAATGAGTGAGAGAACGAGGAGAGAATGAGTGAGAGAACGAGGAGAGAATGAGTGAGAACGAGGAGAGAAACGAGGAAGAATGACGAGGAGAGAATGAGTGAGAGACGAGGAGAGAATGAGTGATGAGTGAGAGAATGAGTGAGAGAACGAGGAGAGAATGAGTGACCGTGAGTGAGGATGAGTGATGAGACGAGATGAGTGAGAGAACGAGGAACGTGAACGAGGAACGTGAATGTATATAAGCAGTGATAAAGGCAAACAAGGCGTCAATACATTTGGAAGACAAAGTAACCGATTTTGCAACTTCAGTGATGATCATTAAGTTTTAATTCGTGAATTCATGAATTAACCAAGGTTGTACCGGGTCCTTTATTGTTACTTGCTTATGTATTATTATAGCTGGACGTGAATGTATATAAATAAGTGATAAAGTGATAAAGGCAAACAAGGCGTCAATACATCTGGAAGACAAAGTAACCGAATTTGCAACTTCAGTGATGCTCATTAAGTTTTAATTCATGAATTCATGAATTAAAAGTTAACTTTAATTAATCAGTTAATTAAAAGCGGAGGCAATAGAAAACGGGCACCGGGGTAACTAAAATACTCCCGTGCAGGGGCAATCGTTGTGACCCCCCCCCCCCCGCAAAAAAAAGGTCAAGCGCGACTGTAACTAGAGTGTGTCGCCCTCTCCTCCGGATCGCAGACCACACTCAACAACCCCCCCCCCCCATGCCTTGGGTCGGAGCGGTCAGCGGAAACAAGATCTGAAACAAGACCAAAGGAAGAGATTTTGCCGTTTTTTCGACTTTTGGGATTTTATTAGTATTAGCCTTTATTTCATTATAAATGGACTCTATGATTATTATTATCATCATTATTGTCATTATTCTTACGATTATCATCATTATAGAAGGCCTGAGCCCCGTTATTTGCCTTTACAAAGGTGGATGTGTGTCCAGCTGAGACGTGTCAGTCGTAACCAACTGGAGCACACAAGACAAAAGTTATATATTCATTTACCTCTTCCATTTTCTGTAATAATTCTCTATCATATTTTCTTTTATCCACTTTTAAAGGGCGTTTCTTTCCCTTTCCGAATACTCCCAACCTCCTGTGAGCTATGACCTGCTCCGAGAGTTCGTGATTATGTCCATGATTCCATCTAAGACTTTCTTTATGGCCTGATATGACTATGCCCTTGTTTGCATCAGCCAAATTCCTTGCGTGTTGCCTAATATAAGACATAATATATATTTTTTTCTTCTACTTTCTCGGTATTGCGTTCTAGATGTATTTTTCCACTTTTTTTTCGTTTCATTTACCGCTTTCTTTCCTCTTGATTTTCCACTTTTTTCGTTTCATTTACCGTTTTCTTTACTCTTGACTCGTTGGCATATCTAAATTTTGTACGAGTTTCTACGATGGGAGCTCTTCAAAAATGCATAATCAAAGTGATGATGCCCTAGGAGCAGGCCGAAGGAATATGCACTTGGGACAGACATGCCGGCCATGTTTAGCTTATGATAAAAAAAAGAAAAGAAAAGAAAAACAATTTCAATTCAAATCTTTATTGAGTGCATGATTTCACAATTAAAGCATTTTTCTCTTCATTACTATAAAAATTATGTAGCACTTTCTTCGCACTATTGTTTGAACTGCAGTCCATATAGTATTTTGCATATGTTATCAATTAATTCACTATCATTGTCAGTTTTCAAAATTACTCCGTCGGACAAGCGGTTATGGCTGGCGAGTAGAAAGGTTAGGGTTATGGAGGCGTGGACAGATAATTTAAGAACAGTAGGGTATTGCCTTTATGGTGATAATCAAATGCTCACATCCAAGAGAGAGGCTTACATGTTTACGCTATGTAAACCAGCAAATGACTACAGTTATCATTTCTCTTTCCTCCTCACTAAGTATTCCTGCATCAGGTATACACTTGCTAACCTTAGCAGCACCCTCCATGCAACAGAAAAGGGCGATTTTCCACCACCACCAAATCAAGATATCAAAAACAAATATATAGATCTACATTCCTTTACCCTCAGGGAAGTGCTGGCGTCTGAGGTAGAGTTGTGTAATACTGAATTATTTTTCATAAACCTGTAAGTTCCCTTAAAGGTATTTCCCCCCCAACAGAAGGCAAATGACACACGTTCGGTCTTAATTTTTGCTTATTTACGGAAACAATACTTGCTTATTAAAGGAGCAAGGAGCAAGAATTGTTTATAATTCAATACATTTTGAAATACAACATACAATCTGAAGGTAATGAAAACAAAGTCTCGTTACAAAGAAATCTAAACAAGGAAATTTAAACAATCATCTAAAAATAAATACCAAAGATTATCAAACAAGTAAAATCTGTAATAAATCATTTAAAATCATAAAGAAAATATCACAAAACATATATAATCAAACAAGAAATGAGTGCTCAATAGCTCCCCCTTGAAAGAGGAATTGTGCCAATAAACTTTCGCAATTATAAAGGATAAACAAAATCAAATGATAAAAAAACCTTTGCTTAGCTTATCAACCACATGAAACTTTAAAGAAATAGAACAAACAAAAATGTTAAGACAGGAATCATACTTAGCAGAGAAAATCATTTGAAAGAACAAATAAGAATGGTGGCAATTTGGTTTTGGTAAAAAGAAAAAAAAAGTTTTTAAATGGCCTGACAACAAAGAAATGAATGAAAGCTTGGTTACGGTTATTTAAGACATCTTCATAACTTTAAAATACATGATAATCCAAATCATGGTCTGCTTAATACCTAAAGAAAAACATCAAAAGGGCGAGGCATAAGGTAGGGGAAGTGACAGGCGATCCACTCGTCTTGTCTCTCAGGATCTCCAAAACATTTCTGTGGCCAGGAATGGGAAGGACGGTTGATAAGGACAAGTCGAGAGCAAAGAACTGAAATTGGGAAAGTGAAAAAAAAAACAGACGAAGGACTCCAATCATAGACACCTTAAAACGTACTAGCATCATTGGTGGCAGCGGTAGGGATGTCCAAGTTGCGGGCACCCGTGCTCTTTATGGAGTGGTAAAAGCATTTGACCAGCTTTGCAGTCTTTCGTGTTAGCTTCTCCCAGCTTCTATCTGTCTGCTTTCCCCTTTCCCAGCTTCTGCTTAACATTAATAACATTATTATTATTTTTTTTTACGTTACTTTATCTTCCCTTTACTCCTAACCTCTTATTCCATAATGTCATCTTACTCTTTTCTCTCTATAGCAGTTTTCCTATTCTATATCTCTGTCTTACCTTCCATGACAATGTTGGGACTCCATGCCTATGTCGTGATGGGTTATCCTTTCTCTCTCCTCCTTTTTACTTTCCTTTGCCTTAATCCTTGTTCCTGTTCGTTTTACCTCTCCCACGCTCAGTTTCATTTCTTGCCACAGAAAATATTTGAAGATCCTGAATGGCTCACGACGTATGGATCATAATGCTATATGACCTTTGATATCCAGCATATTTATTTTCTTGTCGTTATTACTTACTTACTCGCCTGTCACTTCCTCTACCTTATGCCTCGCCCTTTTGGTGTTTTTCTTTGGGTATTAGGCAGACTATGATTTGAATTATCATGTTCCTTCAAACGATTAAGATATCTTTAAAAAGAATCTAATTTTCCCTTTTATTTATTTTTCTATTTCTTTTTTATTTTTTTATACCAAAGTGCCGCCCTTCTGAATTGTTCTTTTCGTATTTTTCTACTGAATATGATCTAAGATTTTGGTGTCTTTACATTTTCTTTAGTTCTGTTTTACCTTTTACAGTTTTAAGTGGTTGATAAGGCGACCGAAGTCTTTTTATAAATTTTGTTTAAACTTTATAATTACGAAAATTTGTTGGCAAATTCCCCCTTTCTTTTGTTAGCTATTGAGCACCCATTTCTTTATTTATTTTTGTGATATAGTTATTTATGATCTTCGATAATTGAGTACACATTATACTTGTTTAATATTACTGTCGTAATCCTTTTCTTAAAGTTCTTTTATCATTTCATTTTGATTGCAATTTTATATTTTACATTTTATTGCCTTCATTTTATATTTTAGAAAATTTTCAAAATGAATTGAATTGTAAATATATATTTTTTTATTTAGAACATTCTCAATTATTCATTTTATTTATCTATGTATTCCTGCGCTTCTGTTTACCTACAATTACCTGCGCGTTGCTTCTCCTCTCTCTCATAATCCTTCCTCTCCCTTCCTTCTGACTTAAAAAATGATTTCCAGGAGAATTTCGAAACGTCTCATTTTCAATATATATATATATATATATATATATATATATATATATATATATATATATATATATATATATATATATTATTTTTTTTTTTTTTTTTTTTTTTTTTCAATATTTCCTCTTGTCCTTCCTGCGTTCAGAATTCGGAAGTCATCTTTGTCAAACTTCATTCTTCCTGTAAAAATTTTGAACAGCATGACCATGTCCCCCTTTTCCTTTATTCTTCCACAGCGGTAAGTCCTAATCTCCGTAGCCCATATCTCATAGAGCAGGTACCAATCCTGTGGCCGCTCTTTAGACTTCTTCAGTTTGTTTGTGTCCTCTTTTAAGTGGGGATTCCATACCACTGCATAAAACTAAATCTTATGAGAGCCATAATGATCTTTAACATATCCGTCCACATACACGAATGCCCTCTTCCTGTTGGCAATCGGCCTTAGCATTTCATGGACCTTTTCAACTACATCAAATTGTGGCTTGGGTTCCTTTTTTACAATTTTCCCAAGGTCTTTTACCTTATCAGCTATGTTTAAAACCATATAGTAAGCTCAACCACCTATATTTGACTATAGGAGTCTGGAATGTAGTTAGGTAACTGGATTCTTTATCAAGTTCACAATG
Source organism: Penaeus vannamei (assembly GCF_003789085.1). Taxonomy (NCBI): domain Eukaryota; kingdom Metazoa; phylum Arthropoda; class Malacostraca; order Decapoda; family Penaeidae; genus Penaeus; species Penaeus vannamei. Next base: position 276,547 of record NW_020872695.1, read on the forward strand.
CCAGTAACCATTTTTTAGATCAAATTTTGAAAATGTCTTGCTTTTGACAAATTCAGTAATACATCACCAATAATTGGTAATGGATACAATTCTCTGTTCAGTGCCTTATTTAATGCTTGTCGGTCAAGACAAATTCCTGTCACTATTCTTCTTAGAGCTTATCACCATTCTATTTACCCAATCAAGTAGGTTCATCTACTTTAGTGATTACTTTATCTTTCTCCATTTGTTTTAATTCCTTAATTACTTTCTGCTTTATACTGATACTTTACATTAATTCACATCTGAAAACATATCATCGTATTTAGACAATACATCTATCTTTTCTAATATTCTTCATGGGTGACCAGGACGTTGGCTTTCTTTATTATATCAGTTGCCATTTGCTTATTTATGAATGTTACTTTTAAAAGGCGTTTCTTTCCCTTTTCGAATAATCCCAACCTTCTGTGAGCTATGATATTCTGCTCCGCGAATATTTACAATCAATTTCTTCTCTTCGTTGAATCATTCAACTTCATCCTCCACAACTTTTCTTCGTGTCCCAATATGGCTATGTCCTTGTTTACATCAACCAAATCAGCAATATTTGCATGTTGCTATGCTTAAAAATGCTTTTTCTTTACCGTCTCTGCAAACTGTCTTAATGTTTTCCTTTGCGATCTTGACGGCTACACAAGATATGTCTTTGTAATCATATCTTTTTTAGTTTCATATACTATTCCTTTTAGCTTTTGATACATCGACATGTGCAGCTGTCATCCTTTGATAATTTTCTATTATTTGAGCCTGGCTGCTTGACAAATTGCTTTGGATCTTCCTGTACTTTAGTTACTTCCTCATCTTTTTCTTGCAGATTCTTTGCTTCGATTTGACTACCGTCGTCAATCTTGGTTTCTAATTCCTCTTAAAGTAGTATTTTAATGACCTGATTTGTCCCTGACCAATCCACAGCTGCCAATCTTTCCCATTTGCTTCTCCTCCCCCTATCGGAATGCCCTCTACCTCTACCAAAAACCCCCCCCCCCTCCACACCCTCCCTGCCTGATGAACCCGTGGCCAGCGACCCCCCCAGCTCCCTTCCCACTCGCCAGCCTCCCGAGAACCAGGACACCTCAGCAGTCCTCGAGCACCCCGCAAGTCAAGAGGAAAAGCGAAGCATCTATTCAAGTAACACCTAGGCGAAGCTTTAAGAAAGAAAGAAAGACAAGAAAAGAAAGAAAAAAAAGAAAGAAAGAAAAGAAAAAAACATCAGAAGGAACTCGACCCCAATCGCCAGTGGGATGACGCAACTCATCACCAGGTGCCAAGAATCCCTCCTCCCTCTGCCCCCCCCCCCAAGCTCCAGCCCCAGCTCCAGTAGTGCCGACGGTCGTAATAAACAACCACGCAGAGAGAGCGGAGCAAGTTGCTGAATACGAAGGTTTCGTCACAATAACATCAAAGAAACAAAAGAAAAAAGAAGAACGACAAGCGCCAAAACCCTTAGCAGGAGCTGATCGACCTGACTCAGTGTTCCTATATATCACAAGTTGTCATCCAGACACAAATGAAGAAGACATCATCTATCGGACAGTTTTGAAAATATATCAAGTGTAAAGCCGTGATGGCACATAATTATTACACCAGTTCCACGGTAATTGAACGAGGCCGAGAAATAACGCCCGATTCATTTCTAAACTCAAGGAATGCCAAAGTCTTCCTCAACAGAAACAAGTACAATCGTGATCAGAGGGTTTGACAAGGCAATACCCTGAGCAAGACCGACTGTCAAAATAGACCCCATTAACACTCGGTCTCTCCTTGGACATTTTGATGATATAGAAATGTTTATAATGGAGAGAGATCTCGATATATTATGTATAAGTGAAACTTGGCTTCACCAAGATGTGTCAAGTGCATTTATTTACATTCCAAATTTCATTGTTTATAGATGCGATGCAGGATGTGGGGGGGGGGGAGTTTGTTTATACATATGTGACACTTTCAAAACAAACGAGATATCCGCTACAATTGCCAAGAGTGCAGATGTAGACGATATCTGGGTTAATGTACAAAGCAATATGATTCCGTCTCTTACTGTAGGCGCGAACTGTAGGCATCCTCATGGTTCCTCTGATTCCTTTGATTATTTAGAAAAGTTTTTAAATAAATGTCATTGAAAAGAAACCTCTTTTCATACTTGGCCATCTAAATGACGATTCAAACAAGGTAAATTCAAAATTAACTAAAGTAATTAGGAAAAACAAATTTGAACAGCTGGTGAATAAACCTACAAGAATCACAAATTACATTTCGACACCAATTGATGTAATAATAACAAAGGCTTGAAATCGTTCTCCACACAAAGGTCATTCCATGCCATATTGCTGATCACGAACTCATAACGGTGACACTATATAAAGAAATCAAAGCGACCCCCAATTACAAAAAGCTTTCGTGAATTAGCCAATTATGATTCTCAGTCATTATGCCAACTCATAATAGCTAAAGAATCAACTCTTAGAAATTTTGCAAAAGATAACGTAGACAAACAGGTATATGTGTTCACGGAAGTGATCAATAATAGTATAGATGCCATCGCCTCCTTTGTTACAAAATAAAATAAACGACGACATCAAGAGAGCCATAACAGATAGAAATAATGTGCATAAAGCTCTCAAAAATAACAAATTCGACATGACATTCCAGACTGATTATAAACAAAGGAAGAGAAATGTCAAATCACTAGTACAAGAAGCCAATGCCGATCATTTTAGAAATAGATTAACAAATTGTAAAAAAAAAAAATAAATAAATAAAATAAAAAAAAATAAAAAAGAGAGAGAAAAAAAAGATTCTGCTAAAACATGGAAGATTATAAAAACATGTACCAAACAAAAAACACCATAAATATATTAATCTTAACTCCAAAATTAGTGCAAATGAGTTCTTCGCTAAAATTGGACATCTCACATATGAACAAACAAATGTTTACATATCTAAACAATATACAGGTAGGATAAGGCCCTCAGTGAATAGTTTCAGACCACAACCTGTTATAATAGAAACAGTAATCATGACAAAACACCTGTGTGAAACATGCCGTGGGAGCGGATAGCATCGTTCTTCGCTTTATCAGAGACATCCTACTTGCTATGGCGTATTATTTAACGGTAATTATTAATACATCTTTGGTCATCGGTGACTTCCCATCACTGGAAACATGGCATATTAACACCAGTTTTCAAATCTGAAGACACAGACTAAGTTAATAATAATCGCCCTATTACCATACTTCCTATACTGTCTAAGGTTCTCAAAAAGATTGTAGCAAACCAATTGACATTTCCAGAGACACATGACCTACTATCTAGAACATAACGTTGCTTCAGAAGTAAGCTGTCTACTGAAACAGCATTATTGCAGATTTATGAGAATATAGACAACAACCGTATAAACTTCCTTACATTGTGCGACTTATCAAAGTCCTTTGATAGTGTCAATCCCGAAATCCTCATTAGTAAACTAATGAATCACAAAATTGATATATATTGGTTCAGAAGTTATCTAAATAATACAACCCAGTCAAAATTCGCAAGAATATATCAGAAATACAGAGTGTATCCCTTGGTGTCCCAAAAGTATCTAAGTTAGGCCCAATCCTGTTCACAATATACGTAAATGATCTATCAACCATAGCCCAAAATTGCCTTCTTGTTCAATACGCCGATGATTCACAATTTCTCCATAGTGATTCTGTAAACAACACAAATAACCTAAAGATAAATCCAGACAAAACACAATGTACCTTCATAGGTAGTCGCCAAAACACCGCCAAATGGTACTCTTGGGACCCGTGTTTAAAGATATAACAACATGGCATGAGTTCAAGGCCAAAATAAGGACCAAATTTCGGAGGACATGTACACCAGAACGCTTCTCTGACATGCTTCCTCAGACCTGGATGACGCCTGGGCAATCGCCGCTGGACTATTATCAAACAATCGACATGATAGTATTGCAAGGAGCTCGTGACTACCCTTGTGAGATTGGAGACGTGGAGGGCCTGCTTCGAAGGACCTTCACTGCAGGTTAACAACCTAGCTTCGACGGCAGCTCTTGCTACTGGACTTTACATCAGCATGCCGTATGGCAGAAAAGTACCAGGCCATATGGGACGTAACAGTTGGGGTAAAAGTCCATCCTGCCGAATTTTATTGGTGCTCCAGGAAGGGATCAGTTCGTCAAACAGCAGCATAATCGGCCACGTCCTTTTGAAATGCCCATGCCCCTGGGCTACCCACCAGTAGCTGAACCACTACCAGAAGGTGCCATGCCCGCACTAGAGTATTAAAGTGATGGGCCATACAAGGCACCCAGCGATCATCGTCACCACAGTCACAATATTTGCAGCGTGGTCTCCTAAGCTTCAAGATAATCGACGGCACTCTCGTCACCTATTGCCGCCACGCCGCAACACCAGTCATCGTAGTCCCTGGTGTGAATATCATCTCGAGGAGCATGATACGTCAGAATGCCGTGCCAACAAGCGTGTGTTATGGAGGCACACGGTGGAGGTGTTGGGTAAGATGCAGTGGCCGTTGCTGCCGACAGATCTGTTTAATGGTGGTTACAGGCTGTATAGGAGCCTATTTCGATGGTGCCCAGTGTTGTAGCCCTTCAGTAGATGGTGCAGAGTGGTTGGTCTCGTTGAGCGGCGTTTGATGCTATGGCTGGCTTCGCCGTAAAGATGCATTTTCTTCATTTTTGCTTTCACTCTCGCCGCTCGACAAGTGAGCACTTAACTTACTGACAAACTACTGTCTTAACAACAAAGATAGGCGACTGAAGACGGTCCCCGTGACCAAGGACCTGGAGTGAGCCTTCGACACGGTCTGGCATGCTGGCTTGAAGTACAAAATCTGCACAAAATTCATTTTTCCTTCGTGCACCGTAATTTAAAGTTTAATCCAGATCTCTAGTGCGCATGCGGGTTGGCAACGTCAAGGATCAACTTTTAATGCACCTCTTAATATTAAGCTCATTTTTTAATCCTGCACATCCGCAGAAGGGACAAGTTAATCCCACCAATCATGTACTGTTACGTCCATAGACTATATAAGATAGGAAAGCGCGTATTACACCGAATAAAAAAAATGTGAGGACCAAAACTTCATACAGCGCCATCTATTATTCAGATAAATAACTAAAAAAGAAGAACGGTTATAGGGGGGACTAGAAATTTATAGTCTTTTTTTTTTCTTTAGTTTTAAAGGTATAATTTCAGTTGAGGTTTCGCAATGTTTTAAATGATAGTTTCAGTTGAAGTTTTGCAATGTTTTAAATGAAAGACGAAATATGTCTATTAAAGAATTACTTTTTATATATATTTATAAATTTGCATGAAATTATATAATTATTCTATTTCTTAAATATTTTTTTTCTTATTAGAGTTTTTTTTTACATACATTAAAAGAATGTTTCGCACTGATTTTTTTTTCAGAATATGACAATAAAACATTTATTAATAATCATCTCATGTGTATGCATATTTCCATGACATCATAAAATTATTCCATTATCTAAATACTATATAATCATATTCCAGAAAATATCTTTGCCGTTAATACAATGAATACAAACTTAAATTCAACAAAATATACAATTTACTAAATAAACAAATCTGTTAAATAAACTCCACAATCATTCGGCATTAATAAAGTCTTCATGTTTTTCATTCATTTTTGTTTTGTCATTAAATCAAGGATATACAAAGACATTTACGTAAAACATCTCTTTATTTGATTTCAAGACATCATCAAGGAAAATATTAATAAAAGCAGGCCTACAATTAAAACAATAGGAAGCATAAAACATGCAAAAACAAACAACCCCCCCCAAAAAAAAAAAAAAAAAAAACATTCCCTTTCCTATCGTTTTGAGAAAGTGGCGTTTCATACTAGTAAACAAACAGACGAAACATCGCGCACTCAACGCCATCTATTGTTCAGATTATTAATGTTGTCTTCTATATCATATGCGTAGGGACATGAAGGGTGAATGTTGAATAGATATCTTTTGGGTGATTTTGTTGCTTATTTACAGGTATGAGTGCATGACTTGCTCCAAACGCTACCCTACACAACATGCAACAGTTATGTGTGAAGAGCAACATTTCACAGAAATGTTTCAAAATACCACAGATTTTTCAGCAATAAAAAAACAACATACCTCATCTCCCACCCTTTAGATTTGCAAAACCTATTCCCACACGCCCGGAAATACGAGGCCAGGATCTTCACATCAACAGCAGAGGACAGAACCATCACTATATCACAGACAAGAAACATCACAAGAATTGATGGAAATTTAAAGAGACAGTCCATTAACTTAAGACTCCAAACAAATCATATTTGAAACATAATCTTGAAAAATTTGTACAGAAAATAGAGGTACGACCTTTCTTACATTGATATGATGCTAGTCTTAGTTTTCAATTTTGGGAACATTGGGAGGCATAAAGAATTGATTAATAATATGAATAAGTTTTCAATGCCTTGTCTTCAATCATGTAGGTACGCCTGGGATGAAGGGAAGGAAAAGGTAGTTTTCAGAAGCATCTGAGAAGTTTATATTATCATTTACAGAACACTTTAAACAATTAGGAGGCAAAGCAGTGCAAAGATTTAAAAAAAAAAAAAAAGGCGTAAGATAATTAGCATTATGAAAACGTTAGTAAGAGTCTCAATTTCATGAAATACACAATAAATATAACAGACATTTTGAAACCTAAGAGATGTCTAAAATAGTTTATTAAATATGATTACCAAAAGCATGACTTTACAAAAAGAAAGAAAAAAAAATGAAATCTCCCAAAAGAGCGAATTTCACGTGCGACATTTTTCCGTTCTCCGACATGTTTACATGATAACGGTGGTGATAGAATAGTGAGTACGACAGTTTTTACTGAACATTACTGTCGCGCCGTCTGGCAGCGGAGAGTGTCGTCTTCGATAGGAAAGCATGGCAAAAGCCTGTGAGCCCCAGCGGTTGGCGGATAGTGTAATATCTGAACAACAGATGGCGTTATGTACGCGATGTATCGTTTGTTTGTTTACTATTATGAAACGTCACGCTCAAAAACGGTAGGAAAGGGATTGCTTGCTTTTTTTTTTTTTTTTAGGTTTGTTTGCTTTTGCATACTTTCTGTTTCCTGTTGTTTTAACTGTAGGCCTGCTTTTATTAATACTTTCCTTGATGTTGTCTTGAAATAAAATAAAGAAATGTTTTACATAAATGTCTTTGTATATCCTTGATTGTGGAGTTTATTTAACAGATTTGTTTAATTAATAAATTGTAGAATTTGTTGAATTTAAGTTTATATTCATTGTATTAACAGCAAAGATATTTTCTGGAATATGATTATATAGTATTTAAATAATGGAATAATTTTATGATATGGAAATATGCATACACAAGAGATGATTATTAATAAATGCTTTATTGCCATATTCTAAAAAAAAAAAAAACAGTGCGAAACATTATTTTGATGCATGTAAAGAAACCTCTAATAAGAAAATAAATAAACTAAAGAATAGTATAATCATAGAATTTCATGTAAATTTATAAATATATATAAAAAGTAATTCTTTAATAGATGTATTTCAAGTCTATCATTTAAAACATTGCAAAACTTCAACTGAAACTATACCTTTAAAACTAATAATAATAATAATAATAATAATAATAATAATAATAATAATAATAATAATAATAGACTATATAACTTTATAGTCCCCCCTATAATCTTCCTCCTTTTTTAGTTACATATCTGAACAATAGATGGCGCTGTATGAAGTTTTGGACCTCACATTTTTTTAATCGGTATAATACGTGTTTTCCTATCTTTCTTATATAGTCTTTGGTACGGACACGGTGGATTAGGATTAAACTAAATACGGTATTAAGAGTTAAGGACGCAACAGAAGACGCCCCATGTAAACTTTAGTGCCTTGGTACAATCGAGTCCTGTGACGAGACCAACCTCAACATCAGTCGTAAACTCCAAGTTGTGTTTGTCGTCTGTCAACCGTGTTGGCATTTAACTTATGATATATTCAAATCACAGCAGACAAGGCAAGTCAATACTGAATATCATTAATTTCCGGTGTGTTGAACATATAAAAAGGCACTGTGTGGTTAAATAAAGGCTATATAAGATAATGCCCACTATCTAACCGAGAAATAAAAAGTTACTATATCCGGGTTGATACTTCTACAAGAGCTTCCGAGCTGTTGTATTTTACATGATACTTTATAATGTGTGACGTCATAACATGGCGGCTATTTTTCTTTCGAGTAACGGCTCCAATGTGAGATACAACATTAGACTGTTTTGAGTATCCGGCCCCGCTTATCCCTAGCGGCATTTCTGTCGTTTTCTGAACATTAGATGATATAGAAAACGGAGATAAATAATACATTTGAACCATACACTATCATAAATGGATGAATATTAGATTGCAGTTACAGTCGCCTAGGGTCAGTGACTGATGATTACAGGATTGCCTGCGTTACTTTCTTGTTCATTGCACTGCATAAAACAAAACATAACAAATACATTTTAAGACAATAATGTAACATTATTCAACAACATAAAATGCACCCGCATCTCTTTATAGAAAATGCATTACCAAATAAATAGGGACATTGAACCTGAAAACTTGATTTATCAAAAAAGTACTATTTATAGTGTGTATTGTAGGGCTGAAGGTTTGAAGTCACTCTATGGATGTCTCTGCCTTTGGTGATTCCCAGCTGAATCGTCATCGGATGAAATTTCCGCCGTGGTGACGTTCGGTCTGCCACATGTTATCAGTTCATTTCAAAATGGTTTATGGAATTTTTGTTTGATTTATTTGAACAAGGGAAAATATTTCATCATTGCTTTTTTTTCATTTGCATCACAATTTTTTTTTTTTAAGGCCGGAAAAAAATCCGTAGTGACATCACCATCTATCGGTCGTCTTTTGTTTCCGTTTAACAGACGAATTTCCGTAGAAATGCAGCCCTGTCCCAACCTACTGTGAGTTACGATATACTGCTCGTAGGATTCAGGATTTGTGACCTTGAGAATGTTGACAATCAATTTCTTGTCTTCGTGTCCCAATATGACTATGTCCTTGCTAATATCAGCCAGATTAGCAATTTACTTACGTGTTGCCCAAGGTGTATCATTGTTTGTATGCATACAGTACAGTACATTTTTGTCTACCTGTATGTTTATAGTTGATATTTAAGCACGGATCTCCTTTTCTTATGTCTCTTACTCTCATAAACGCATTTAGAATAACACCAACAACCACAGCCACATTCCATTTAAAACAACCGTAATGATCCACCTGCATATACAACCGTAATCCATCACCCACAACCACCCAAACCACAACTGTAGTCCACCACCTACAATTACAACCAAAATCCACCCACAAACGTAACCCACCGCCTATTATTACAACCCAAACCCTCCTACAGTTACAACCAATTCAGAATAACCCAATGACCAATGAGACTAACCCAACGATTGCATCTGGAGCAAAATAACAACCAAAGCACAGCAACTAAAGCAGAATATCTCATCAACTATAACCAAAGCACAACTCCCCCCTCCCTCCCGAGAAAAAAAACAGCTGACAGCCTGAACACAGCATCCAGCAACCCAGCCAACAAAGCACAATAACTCAACAACTGCAACCAAAGCACACCAACCCAACATCCCCTCCCCAAGAAAAAAATAGAAGAAAAAAAGGCAGTTGACTGCACACGGCACCCGGCAACAGCGCATGAACGGGAGGTCGAGCGCCGCCACGCCGCACTCGCCCGTCGTCAGGCACAGAGAACACACGTCCCGCGATGGCTACTCAAGGACAGGTATGATTTTCCGTTTTTTTGAGTTTTGAATGATCTGGAGAGTTATTTGAGCACGTGGAAGGTTGGGGGAAGGATTGTTTGTGTAGTTGGATGTGATTTGGGGAAGAGACACGAGACTTATTGGTGTTTTTTATTATTTTTTTGTGAGGGCCATGTGCCGGCTGTGTTTGAAAGACGATTTTGTTTTATTGATGTTTGTTTTGTGCATGGATGTTTTCCTTTTTTTTCAAATAGCTTAGAATTAAGGAGAAATAGTCGTTTAGTTATCGTTATTTCGTCTGAAAGGCTCTAAGAAAGATGTCATTTGTGTTGAAAAATCTTTAATGCAAGTTCAAGGACGTTTCTCTGCTTGCGTGTGACATACCACAGTGTGAATTTTTATGATGGTTTGGGAAGTCTTGATTGCGAGTTAGATTGTTAGCAGCTGGTTTGTCTTGAATGAATGCATGATTTTAAATTGACAGCTGTGTAATTGTAGAAATTTATAAGATGAAGGAACAAATGATAGTTTGAATGTGTAATATATCTTTTCGTCATATTCTCTACTTTGATTATTTAGGGCTTATTTGTTGTAACTAGAAAGTTGGTTTAAAATGTGGTTGCATTTTTGATGTAAGAAGCCCTTTAGTATATATTATAAATATTGGGTGTGGCTACCAATGACAGCCAGTAAGGCACCTGTTGATGCTCTGGTAAAGACCAGCAAATATTTAGCATGGTAGAGCTTATAGTTTTTCCTGACTAATGATGATTAGAAGTACTCTTTTTTCGCACAAGATATGATGTCATGTTAAGGTGTCACATTTGTGTTGGACTTGTGGCTATGGATAGAAGAAAACCTATATAGGGAATAAATAAAGGTAGAGGTTGAAGAGACTGACGCGCGTAGATGGAGCGAAATGGACACCACCATCTTATAGAGTGGAAGAAATAGTGGGATAGGACACGGACACGCGTAGATAGAGGGAAATGGACACCGCCATCTTATAGAGCGGAAAAAATAGCAGGGGATAGCGTATAGTTTAAGATGCACCGGCCTTATAGTTACTGCTAAATGACGAGGGGGTGGAACGTTTGAATTCCCATAGATTTGCCGAATAGTGGGATGGGTTCCAGTAGAGCTTTTTGATTCTGGCGCGTCAGCCGGTAGAATTTCAAAGATGCAGAAAAATTCATTCTCATCCATACCACCTTTTACACGATATCTTGGTTTTGGAATTTCAGTTGTGGAAGGTTTGTTGTTCTCGGTATCACAATTAGCAGTTGCTTTTCATACCTCCTAAATGTTTCCTGGCAGTTGATTTAAATCTTCCCGCTTGTGCAGGTGATCAAATGCAAGGCTGCAATTGCCTGGGAGAAGCTGAAGCCGCTGAGCATTGAGGAGGTCGAGGTCGCTCCTCCACAGAAGGGAGAAGTCAGGATTAAGGTAAGAATTTGATAGTTTATTCTATAGTAATTTTCCTTCAAGCTGGAATTTTATCGCCTTTTTAAAGAGTCTTGGGATGTGGTGTCTAATTCTCATGTTTATTGTTGCAGAGAGTTAAAATGTGCATACTAAGATAATAAGAAATTTTTAAAAGTAAAAAATGTAATAGTTTGTTAGACTAACTTAATTAATCTTTGTTACGGATGCACTAAGCCACGGTAAATGGAATATAGTAAATGGAAGATTAACAGTGTCACCCAAGATGCAGATTTTGTCGTTTTGCAAAGCTAGGCATCACGAGTATATAATAACCTTTGATTTTACAGATCCTGGCGACTGGCGTGTGTCACACAGATGCCTACACCCTGGACGGCCATGATCCTGAAGGAATCTTCCCTGTCATCCTTGGGCACGAAGGAGGAGGCATCGTGGAGAGTGTTGGGGAGGGAGTCACATCCGTCAAGGAAGGTGTGTTACTGGTTGCTTATGCTGCTGTTGGTCTTCTTTCTAGTTCATCCATTTATTAACCCCCCCATCCCAATTCCTTTGTTTTCATCTTTATACAATTTCTTATCTCGCCTTTTCTTCTCTATTTCACTTTCACTGTCTGATACTCCTGAGAATAAGAGGCCTGCATCTTCATCCTCATCATGTTTATCTTCTTCAGGCACTTTCTTCTTTCTAGAGCAACCGCCTTTTGTTTTCTTCTGAATATCTTTCTCTTCTCTACTTCCTCTAGTAACTGGTCATTTGTTAACTTTTTCCTTGGGGATGATTCTCCTGCGTACAGACTTTTTCTTGGCATCATCTTTTACATTATCCTTTGTCAGGTGGCTAGAACTGCTGCAAAAAAAAAGATTAGAATCCCAGCACAGGAGATGGCTAGGGTCGTGAACCTTTGATGTTCATGGGACTGTTGGTTAGCTGGTGTCATGAACTGTTGATGTTAATGGGTATGATGGTGGGCTATTGTTGATGTTGATGAGACTGGTTAGGGGCTAGTTTTATGAACCTTTGATGGTGATGGGCTAACATTTGAGTATAAATTTTGAAACCTTGACACCGATCACACCGTTGGAAGGAAGGTGTTTGCTCGTGGATCCCAAGGTTGGATTATTTTGTAATTTCTGTATATTATAACGCTGCTGCTTTCATACAGTGTATACAATTATGTATGATTAATAATCTCAGTTATTGGTCCAAAATTTATACCTTTAGTTCTCTGTTCTATATATATCGCTTTAGTTTATGATACTGTAGTTTATATTTCTGAAATTACTTATGTTATTTGAAGATTGTAAGAATACAAGTGGATAGTAAAATACTGTTTACTTTCCACCGGTTTAATTATTAATGAATGTTTTACATGGCATGGTCTTCACGGGATTCTGAACAGTGAGGAGGAGGTGCCATTTCCTCGCTCATCTTTTATATAGAGGAACTGCTGAACAAGGCAATTCCTCTAGCCTCGCAGCAGCCCTCAGGATGATTACATCCTTCATCCCATTACTTATTTTTATAGTTTTCATATTATACAAGCTTAAACAAAATTGTAAAAGTAATAATAACATTAGAAAGATATATATATACACACACATACATACATACATACATACATACATATTTACATATACACACACACAAAATCGTAGTGGACTCTATATGCACTTGTAGAAGTCATTGGTATAACTTCAGGCCACTTACTAAATAAGTCAACTACAATCAAGAAAGTGTGACTTTGAAAAGGACCTGCAAAGTCAATGTATAATCTCCCATGGAGTACTAGGTGTCTCCCAAGGGTGTGTCTTACATGGAGTTGGGTTGTTCTGCTGAAATACACAGCCCTCACAATTTCTTACATACATCGTGATGTTATTGTCAATACCAGGCCACCACACAAAAGTACGAGCAATTGCCTTCATGCGTACAATACCTTGGTGATGGGCATGAAACTCTGTAAGAACCCTACCCTTCAAGTGGTCTGAAATTACTACTCTGGTTTATCTCATTACATAATCCTGTACAACCGACAGTTCAAACCACCTCTGTAAATGATTTCTATTGTTGATCAGACAGTACATCCTTATCCTTTAATGTCAAACACTGTAAAACCTTTGATAATATAGGATCACTCTTAGTTTGACTTGCAATTGGTTTTGATGTAATCGGCAGCTCGCATGCGTCTACTAACAAAATGCTCGATGTTACCTCCCTCGAAGCCTGATCTACTGGCAGTCTAGATAGAGCATCTGCATTCCCCATCTTGGATATTGACCTATATTCTATATCATAAAGGCAGCTAGGGTTATTGACCATCTGTGTAGACGAGCTGCTACTAACTCCGGCAGACTCTTCTTTGGTCAAAAAATAACCAATAGTGGATTGTGATCTGTTACTAATGTAAAGGTCTTTCTACCATACTGGTACATGTGGAACTTCTTTACACCATATACCAATGCTAATCCCTCTTTTTCTATCTGAGATTATTTTTGTTCTGCCTTATTCAATGATCTCGATGCAAGAGCAAGGGGTCTTTCAGTACCATCCTCCATAATGTGTGCCAATACTGCACCTAACCCTACTTGCGATGCATCACACACTAATTTTACAGGCAAATCCTTGTTGTAATGTACTAGAAATTTTTCATCAGTTATTTCAGCCTTCAGCCTGTCAAAAGCTTCCTGACATTTTACTGACCAGTTCCATGGAACTACTTTTGTGGTCAAATTATACAATGGGCTAGCAATAGTGGCTAGATTCATTACAAACTTACCATAAAATGTAACTAACCCTAAGAATGACTAATTCATTTAAATTCTCTGGTACTTTTGCACAGTTAACTGCCCTAACTATGTCATCAGTTTTATGGAAGCCCTCACCATCAATTCTGAAGCCTAAATACTCAAGGGATTTTACAAAGAAATTACATTTACTTTTGTGTTCGTTCCATTTTCCCTGATTTTATCTAAAACAGCTAGTAATCTTTCTAGATGTTTTTTGGCTTTTCCTGCTTTCAAAATGTCATTTACAAAACAAAATACTCCTGGTAAAGCATGAAATAGTTTGTCCATGGTTTGCTGCCATATAGCTGGACTGGATGCTATTCCAAAAGGCAGTCTTTTTGGCCTGAACAACCCTAAATGAGTGCTCTGAGTATAAATCTCTTGTGATTTATCATCCAACATTAGTTGTAAAAATGCAGACTTTAAGCAAATCTTTGAAAATACTCTGTAATCACCTATAGCAGCTAACATATCTTGAATATTTGGTAGAGGATGTTGTGCAACCTGCGATTGTGGATTTACAGTTACTTTATAATCTCCACAAAGTCTTACACTACCATCTCTCTTGGCTATTGGCACTAAAGGTGTACCCCAATTTGAATAATTAACCCTTTCCCAGGTTCCTTCAGCCTCCAATCTGAGAATTTCTTGTTCCACAGCTGGCTTCAATGCATATGGAATTTTCCTGGGGACATGAACTTTGGAGCTGCCTCTGATTTCAATACCAATAAGGCTGTCCTGTTTGCAACTGTACCTACACCCTCTGAGAAAATGTATTCTCATTTATGGATGATAGATTTCTCATGTTTACCTTTGGTACTTTCTCAAACACCTTTGGCCTATTCAATTCAATACCCTTTACTGTCAACCCATGAAAACCATGTGTCTTCAGTCCTTTATCTGTTGGCTGCATCTAAATACCTGGAAATTGTCTTAGCTATATTCTCAGGCAGTATAGTAACATCTGCCCCTTTATCTGGCTGCATTACTACTGGTTTACCATTTATTAGAACATCTATGTATTTTCTTTTTTTCTACTATCTATATACTTGTTGACAAAATCTAATCTTTGTCTGCATTATAATCTCTTGTGTGGCCTCAGTTTTATATATGACATTCCTTGACCTTTGATTGGGCTTGTTTGTACAAACTTGAGCAAAATGGTTCCATTTTTTTATTACATTTCTTACCCATAGCAGGACATTTATCAGTATCCTTAGCACTATGGTTTTCCCTACCATACCTACGGCAGTCCTGTGAACTAGGATATTTCTGATCTGCTGTCCTTGGCATGTGTCTGGGAGGTGACTCACTTGATCTGTTCCTTTGGACAGAAGCAGGTAACCTTCTAGCCTTTCATTCCTGTACTTTACTCACAAATTCTTTTATTTCATAGGAATCTACCTGTGACTGAGGCTTCTCTTATCCTTGCTATTTTCATCAGTTTATCTAGAGTTAAATTACCTGCTTTTAATAAATTTTCTCTAAATTTGCGGTATGGCGTGAGAATTAATATGATTATGATTCTGTCTTCTAAGTCAGAAAATTCACACAAGGTAGCTGATTGCCTTAACCTCGTCACTCAAGAGTCTATCTTCTCATCATGCCATGGCTTACAATTTGCAGATTTAAATCTCTCATAAAGCCTTTTTACCTTTGGTGCAAAATGCTGGTTCAGTGCACTGACCATTGCCTCATGTGTTTAAACTACTATAATTAGGAAATGTTTTACGTATCTGTTTAGTTTTAACACCCATGTGATGTCTCAGATACTATAATTTTTGGTTGGGCAACTCCACTTGATCTGTGGTGGGGGAGTCCGCGCTCGGCTGCTTGGGATATCTAGGCCACCACGATCGCCGGTAGTCTTAATCGCTGCTGCATGGTTTGTTTTGCCCTTGTCGCTAGTGTTAGGGATGTTCTCATCTATCTCCCAAACAGTACAACATCACTTCATATCTCACGGGAAATCATAAGATATGTGCTTCGTTATCTCCCGTCCTCGTTTGCCAAAGTAGGGATCACAAAGTCTTGGATAAACCTGTTTATTGTAGGGTTTGTATAGAGTCTCTTCTATATCTGCTCTTTATTGTTGCTAAGCCATGAGGGGTTGCATACATCACCGCTAGGGCGTACATTTGACCGGTCAAAGAAAATGGATTGTACGTCGTTACATGGGTATCACAAACATAATAAATGTTAGTCAGTTTATACATAGGAACTTTATAGTGTTAACCCATTAACGTTGGTATATTTTGAAGCCAAAAATAAAAGATTCCGGGTGGCTACAAAATTGGTGGGCGGAGCTTCCCTGGAGTCTGTCCCCTCGCCGGCCACGGCCCACTGCTGCATCGGAGCGCGAGCCCCGATACAGCGTCACACTGGCGGGACACTCCGCAATGTTTATTTTTTCGGGTGTCTCATATATGGGACACCCGTCGTGACTAGGTTAATAATATATAGCATTTAGTGTATGTTAATACATAACGTTAGTAAGTACAAAGTAGATAATCTTCTCTGAATCAGTTATGAAGTGAAGAAAGTTATGACCTTCTTTAGAAATGTGATTTTTCTTGAGTTTTAAGTCCCTTTATAAAAATTATACTCTTTAATGAGCTTGTATTCTTCGAGCTGTCCTGGTTCACTCAATAATACAGCTAATATACAAATGGAAATAGCAAAATGTGTTTGAATGTGTAAAAGAAATAAATAACCATCCATTAGGATGAGTGTCAGGCAATGTGTGAAACTTGCCACCACTGGAGAATGGACATGGGTAACAAGACTTTAAAATAATTACATATTCCCTGCAATGGGTTTTAACCCATAAATGTTGAAAACTATTATTTTAAAAAAATTAAGCTTCAGTTTCTTCAATGGTTTTAGGTGAATAGACATCTGACACTTTATCAACAGTTTCAATAATTAATTCCAGGGTACTCTTGGCCTCTCTTACTTGACAATTAGTCTCTCTGCTGAGTCCTTTGATATTGTTGTGATATGTGAAATGGGTGTCCTCTTGAGATTGTCTTCTAATTGTTCTTTCCCATGTGAGATTGGAGATCATGTCCTTGTATGGTACGAGACATGGGAAGAATCTTGTCCTCCTTATTGCAATGCTACAGGGTTGACAGGGGATCACTTCCTGGACTGGTCATCTCCCTCAGCTCAGCTCCACACCACAGCATGAGCAATCTGTGGAATGTTCAAGCATTAATGTCCCATATGTGAATTGATAACAATGAAGGAAAGATTGAAATGGATAGGGATAGTTATGTAATTGTCTGGTTGATTAGTATATTGCCATTGTTAGTAACTTGTTCATTAATCCCATCTTTTAGTGTTATGTATTAATTATTACACATGCAACAGTAAACATAATGTTAATGTATGTTATTTCTTTTTATAATTTTTGTAATTTACCCTCATTTAGTTTTTTATAATAA
Organism: Penaeus vannamei; assembly: GCF_003789085.1. Classification (NCBI taxonomy): domain Eukaryota; kingdom Metazoa; phylum Arthropoda; class Malacostraca; order Decapoda; family Penaeidae; genus Penaeus; species Penaeus vannamei. The sequence continues at coordinate 294,114 of NW_020872695.1, forward strand.
CCTGTGCCATGCATACGACTATGGGTTTCACATCTAGGTCTATTTGTTATTGTATTATTTATAATTTCATTCACATTATCTTCATGCATACTTAATTCTATTGCTGCATCCGCATTCACAGGCTCCCTTGTGTTATCTGCATTAGGTTCAGTGATTTCATCCGCGCTATCATTATTTCCTTCCACAATTTCACACTCTTCTTCTACCATGCTATGAGGCTCTAGCTGGACGAACGGTGAATTACTGTTGGTAGAAGCATTAGCTCCCTGTATTGGTGTTTGTGGAATATGTTGTTCATCATTATTGACAAGAACATTGTCATCACTTTCATTCAAATTTCAGACGCACGACTTGCAACCTGATTTTTATCTAGATTGTCTTGCGATTCCACTGCCTCCTCATCACTATCACTTCTGTAAGCGGCAGGTTGAGGTGGACTTCCTGATGACTTCTTGCTTGGGAGACTTCTGAAAGGTTGCCTGGTGTCTGGCACTAGGTCATGGGAAATTATAGCCTCTGGTATAATCTTGAGATTCTCAAGGTGTACCTCGATCCTCTTCTTTGTACCTACTTCAAGTCTGTAGACATGGTCTTTAACCTTGGCTAACACTCTGTATGGTCCTCTCCATTTAGGTGTAAACTTATCACCCTTCTTCTTTGGTCATTTGCAGTAAACTCGTTGGTTTATGCATAACTGTCACCTTTGCTCCTTTCCTTCTTTGGTGTTTGCATTGACTAGCTGCTCTTTCTAAATTCTCTTTAACAGTTTCATATATCTTATATGTTGCAGCAGCTCTCTCATCAAAATTATACTTTGATGACAAATTGGTCAGTGCGGCATTAGGAATAATGGGATCTGGTCCATAGACTGCATAATACAGTGTATCATCTACAGAACTATGGTAAGCGCTGTTGAGTGCCAGCTGTGCTGTCTTCAAATGGCGATCCCAATCTGTTGGTGACAATTCATCAATAATACTGCGAAGAATTGAGATTAGCTGTTTATTATGGTTTTCGACTAGCCCATTGCTTGCAAGATGGTAGATTGTAATCATTCAATGGGAGAATCCCCCAATTTTTGCTAATCTCTTCAAGATTTTATTCCTGAATTCTGACCCTTGATCGCTGATAATTACTTCTGGTGGGCCCCATTGACAAATTACATTGTCCCAAATGGCTCTTCCCACTTCGGAAGCTTCCTTACTCTGCAGTGCAGCAACATTAGTGTAGCGGGAAAGGTAATCTATACATGTCAAAATATACTTGTTTCCTCTTTCCGTGGTTGGTAATAGTCCAACAAGGTCAACAGCCACACTGATTGAAATTTTTCGTTTGGCACGGGATAACGTCCAAGAGGACATTGGGATGTATTTTCCCCTTGAATTTCTGGCAAACTAAGCAGGACATGACATTGTTTTACATCACATTCCATACCTATCCATGTAAATTGCCTTTTAGTGCGGAACAATGTTCGCTGCACAGCTCCGTGATCAGACAGTGGACTGCTATGAGTTGGATATAGCACCTTGTTGACTAATGTCCTTGGATTGACTAACACTTCTTCCATCCCCCTTAAGGATGCGTGTTATGTACTTGAGGAATTGCATGCAGACCACCAAGGCATTGTAAGGACCAAGTCCATAGCCTGCACTTTTGTATGGTGGCCTAATATAGATAGTGACATTGAATTGTATATAAAATCATGTGAGGGATGCGCATTACAACAAAGAAATCCTACGCCAGTAACGTCACATCCTTGGGACTATCCTAGTATGGCTTGGCAGAGATTGCGTATTGATTATGCTGGTCCATTTTTGGGACATAATTTTTTTATTGTTGTAGATGCGTATAGCAAATGGCCTGAGGTCTACCAATTCCATGAGTACAATAAAGGCATTAATGAAGATGTTTGCAACACATGGTATTCCGGAACAGATAGTGTCTGATAACGGAACATAGTTTACCTCGCCTGAATTTAGGTCATTTTGTAATGCTAATACCATCAAGCATAGTTTAAGTGCCACATACCATCCATCCACAAATGGTGAGGCTGAATGTTTTGTTCAGACTTTTAAGAATAATATGAAGTGTAGACAAGCCACCAGTTCCACGATTAGCAAGTGCATTAATAGCTTTCTATTGGCATATAGGACTACACCACACACATCAACAGAATGTGAACCATCATTTTTATTGATGGGAAGGAGGATCAGGTGCAGACTTGACTTCATGAGACCTGATTTTGTGCAGAGTAAAAGACAGGAAGGATGGATGAAGGTGCAAGATTGTAGTAATGTTAGAGAGTTTAAGATGTACTGCCACTCAACTATTGTCTCCCATTGTTGGTAAGATATTCCTTCCCCAGACTTCTGGAGTGGAACCATGGCCCTCGTTCCTTCTATACTGTCACGGGGAATTACCTTTCTTAGGACCTCGGTTAATTTGTCCAGGTCCTCGCCCTTCTCTGGCGTAGCAGCGGCAGCACCTGCCTCCTTTTTGACTGCTACTTCCAGTCGTGAGGCAGCTGATGTCTTGGGTCTTTCCCCTAGGCCTTGACCTGCGGCAATTTCCTCGTGCTTCAGCACTTCCTTGGCTTCAGATAGTTCCTGCCTCAATCTTACTTCCGTGGCCGTTTCTTCAGGTGCGTCACGGAGTGCAAGATGTTTCTTGTGTTCACTGCCCTGGGTCAGAAAGTCATCGGAGCCTGGCATATTTCTAAAGGGATGCCACCAACCCAAATGGACTTACAAGGGTCACAATGTAGGAACAGCAAAAAACAACAGTAATGTCAAAGAGATAACAGAAAAAGAAACGTTAATACCGTAATACTTTGTCAGAGAAATAAACAAACAAACATGGACGGTGTGCGACGATGCAAGGAAATCAGCGAACATGACTCACAACGCTTATGAGTGTATTATGACACGACAGTCTGCTCACAAGCAATTAATACAATAAGATGACCTATGGTGCGCTAGCATATATATGATGAGCAGTCTGTTGTATTCAGGTTGTATCTTGGTATACGCAAAACACGAAATTTACATTTTAATCTTAATATAATGATCCTGTTTTGCATTTATCAATTATCAACAACCTGCGTAGGGATAGTCTATTGTGTTAATTTTAACCCATTACCACTGGTATATTTTGAAGCTGAAAATAAAAGTTTCCGGACAGCTACAAAATTGGGGCACAGGCAGAGTCCGGGCCAGCGGCGGCGGAGCGCGAGCCCTGATGATGACACTGTCCGTGAATGGAGCAGTTTTTTCCCACATTAATGGCGTCACACTGGCGGGACACCTGGCAATTTTTTTGTGTGTTGTGTATGCGCACAACTATAATTCCATTAGTATTCCATATACTAACCTGCAAGGTGTAAATATGTTGCTTTAATTAATCCCCTGTGGTAATTCCATGTTCGTTGCCAACTGTATAATGTTGATCTTATAACCTTCAATAATGCGGTTAATTATACGTGGTCTAGTAAGATGATGCTTGATTAGTGCTTTACATACTTGTCGGGTGGTGGCACGTGTACATAGAAAATGTTTTTTAGGGGGTACTTAAAAATATTGTTTGTAGTACCCTAATACAATGTGTAAAGCTAAATAGGAACTATATAATTAATTTGTGTACATAAGGCCCTATATCTTTCTCTTTTAGTTTAAGAAATTTAATCTAAAACTAAATTTTCTCCCCATACTTCCCTGTCAGGTGACCATGTGATCCCCCTGTACATCCCCCAGTGCTATGACTGCAAGTTCTGCAAGTCCCCGAAGACCAACCTTTGCGGCCGTATCAGGGCAACGCAGGGCAAGGGAGTCATGCCCGATGGAACCTCACGATTTACTGCTCGTGGCCAGAAGATCTTCCACTTCATGGGTTGCTCCAGCTTCTCTGAGTACACTGTGGTGTCAGAAATGTCTGTTGCCAAGGTTAGAGCTAGCTCTTTTACCTCAAGAAATTGGCTTTGCAAGTAGTAGCAAAATGCAATGTAAATCATTTGCTTTTTTTATTAGTAGTGCATTGTATGTATGTAGAAATAAAGATGTTAAACTAAGATTTCCTTACAGGTCAGTGACAAGGCTCCCCTAGATAAAGTCTGCCTTTTGGGCTGTGGCATTAGCACTGGGTATGGTGCTGCTCTCAACACTGCCAATGTAAGTATTAATGTTCATGCTGTTCTGATACACGTATACATTTTTGAGATTACCTTGCTTTATACAGCCAAAATTCAGAGGTTTAAGAATGTTGGAAAATCAATATAAATTTTCCAGGTTAAAAAAAAATATATGCTGTGGGTGATGAGTGTTTACAGTATTGGAAATTTGCTAGATATAGAGTAACTGTTGACAGACTTACCATCCCACCTAGATAGTAACATTATGATGATAACATTAAATGTAAGTGATGAGAATAGCTCCAGTAGTTTTGATAGTAGTACTAGATAAGATAATGAAATTGATAGTAGATGATATACCATCTTCTCTAGTCCAGCATCATTTTTGTTATTGTCTGGGGGTGGTATGAATGGATGGTCATAGAATTTTCTTTTGACTGATTTCAAGGACTGTCCTAAAAAGTCTCCCCAAAATAGATCTATGATTTGGTCTAAAGGCTGTCCTTTGTGATTTTCTAGGACTCGCTCTATTGACACTTTTTTGTTACCACTTAACTACAACTTCTATTTACAATTTAGAAGACCCTATCATAATTCAGTGTAATCATGGAATGAAGTTACTACCCAAGCGAAGCTTAATTATATAATGACTATAATATTACATATCTGATAACTTGTGTATTTATGTGGAACTTTATACATTTGTTATGATCGCATCAGCTGAGAAGGCATGTTCTGCCATTTGGATTTATCGATGAAAAAACTGCAGTGTACAAGGAATTTTCCTAATTAACATTTGAAAGGCAGTCCTTACATGCGAGGGACACACCTAGAACTGTCTTTAACATTGGCTGAGTCATAGACAAAAATCAGCTGTTAAGGACATTTTCTCGAGTCATCATAGATAAAATATGTCAGGCAAATTTCAAAGTCATAGACATTTTGTGAATACTACCCCCAATTTTTATTATTTTTTATTTCATTAACTTGTTTTGCAGTTCATAGGCGTTAATGCAAACATGAACAGAAGTTATATATGATATTTGAATATTGATATAATGCAAAGCAATCATAAGCAAACTGCAAGTAGAGATACATGTAAATGGTATGGCCATTCAAAAATTATTGTCTGCTTTGATATGGCTAGTCACATTTGGAACTGTTGCATTGTTTCAAGGACATGCGTTTATTTTCACTAGCTTGATGGCAGCTCTAGTTTAAACGATGCTAACACAAAGGTAATGCTGAGCACGGTGGGGTGGTTGTTCAAGCAGTGGTAATGCACTGTCTTGTAGAGGTGTAGAAAAGTGTAGACGCACCACAGCCAGTGTGGGAAAAGGATGGAATGCCGTTAGAGGTATAGACTGAGAAAGGGGTTAAAGGAATGTGTTAATAAATTCTTTATCCTTGAATATTGCTTGGAAGATTTTCTGAGAACTGATGCTGTACTCGTTTCTTTCTTTGAATGTCTGATATTTGATGCTTCTTCAAGTTTATGAAAGTGAAATACAAGTATTGACTTCATACATGTTTAACTTTGCAGGTTGAAGATGGCAGCAATGTTGCAGTCTTTGGACTTGGTGCTGTGGGTCTGGCTGTGGCAATGGGTTGCAAGGAGCGTGGTGCAAAGAAAATCATTGGTGTGGACATCAACGAAGATAAGTTTGAGATGGGTTAGTATAAACAAGGAATTGTGTGTGCATATGAGCAGTCAGTGAATGAAGTTGTATTTTGGAAGAATCCATTTTTTTGTATTAGATTCAGGAAATGAAAATGTTTTATATGAAGGAGTAAGAGCTTTGTCCCTTAGAAAAAGTAGAGACGAATCTTTCTAGGAACTTAATTGTTTTCTGTTTTAATTTTGAATTATTTATTATATTTTCTTCCACAGCCAAACAATTTGGATGCAATGAATTCTTGAATCCACTGAAGGTGGAGGACACCGTAGCATCCCTCATTGAGATGACTGATGGAGGCTGTGACTACACCTTTGAATGCATTGGCAATGTCAAAACAATGCGTCAGGCACTAGAGGCATGCCACAAGGGCTGGGGACAGAGCGTCATTATTGGCGTGGCTGCAGCTGGCCAAGAAATCTCAACGCGACCATTCCAGCTGGTTACTGGACGAGTGTGGAAGGGCTCAGCATTCGGAGGTGAGTGTTAGACTCTGAGGAATCTTTTTAGATATTGCCATTGCATTTAATAATTCAAAATGAAAATTCAGAAGATTTAACCTGACCTTTTTCCAATAAAAAAAATCTAACTTTTTTTTTATCCTACATGATTTTCCCCCCCCTTAGGCTGGAAGTCCCGTGACAGTGTGCCAAAGTTGGTGGACAGTTACATGGATGGCAAGGTCATGGTGGACGAATTTGTGACCTTCACCAAGCCCTTGGTGGAGATCAATGAAGCCTTTGACCTGATGCACCAAGGAAAGGCCCTCAGGACGGTAGTCAACATGTAAAGGATCCCATTTAAGATTAAAAGCAGATTTTTCTTTATATCTTATACAAGTACAAGTATTCAGTTGCTAGAAATAATGTATCAGATCTGGCCGTAGTTTTATGTTAAACAATGAAGCATTATTAAGTCGGTATTTTACCATTGTTTTCTTTGTTATCTTGCACTGTGCTCAAATATGACACCGTTTAAAAGTGTTTCTGATTTCAGTAAATAAACTGCATGTCCAGGTTCTAAATCAAAAGGCATTATTGTAAGGCATATTCTGTCAAATGATGTACGGCAGTTTACATAAAGTTTTGTACGGAACTTTATACCAGTGGAATAAATACATAGTTTACATTGTTCTTTTGTCCCCATGGAGAACAGGCACCCTTTTACCTTATACTGAGGAATAATATCCCGAGACTAAGATTTTTGCCTTTTTTAAAATTAAGAAGACGGTATAATTAACCTAAATAAACAGTTATCATTATGGTAAGAAAATCAGAATTGCTTAAGTATTGTGTAAAAGCTTTTAAGATATTTTGCCCAACTATTGTAAAGAATAAAATAAGGGTGTAACTGTAATTGTAATTTGACAGAAATATACAAAATGTATTAAATGTTCAAGGTTTTATATTGAAGTGATGAAATGTAACAAGACCAAGTCAGACTATTTATGAATGGAGCTTTTGGGAAGTTACAAGGTCCATTAACTTCTTGTGCTGGGATGGCAGCCCATACATGCCATATCCACTGTGGTTATAATTTGTTTACACATAGCTGGCTTCATATGTACTGATGTAGGGAGTCGGTTACTTTTCATACCTCTCTTACCTGTTTATCCTTCTCCATAAGTTCTGGAAAGATTCAAAAATCATATTACTATTAGTATTTTAATAACGGTAATCATAATGTCGGTAATAATAATAACTATCAATATTGGGGGGGGGGGGGGACTTAGAAGACCAGGACAAGGGCCCAATGTAGGATTGTAGGGGGCACCCCTACCTTGAGCCTCTGCCCTCGCCTCAGCTAATCTTGCATGGTCTTCCCTTTTCTTTCTTTCCCTTCATTGCCTTATGTTCACATCCTAAATTGTGGGAGCCATGCTGAAAGGAAAGGACTGGCTTTGTCAGTCCTGATCAGCCTTCGTTCTGTTTGCTATTTACTCTACCCTTTCTACTACCATACTAACCAACAGCACTACAATCTTTGACATCTGACACATGCCCTAATTATTAGCTCATTTTTATCCTTTTTGCCACAAAACTCTTATCAAATTGCTGTATGACTTGTCGTTACCTGGGGGTTTCGCGCCCTAAGCCTAGCCCAATTGCTAGATTTGTATATGCCGCTAATGGCCTTAGATGTTGACGCGACAGAAAATTTTCAATAAATAGATAATCAATTTGTTGATATTGGAGGGGAGGAGGTATGCTGGCTCGCGCGTGTTAGGCTCAAATTAGATTTTGAGTAATAAAAGTATTTTCAAACTGGAAAATCCTGAACGAAGAGAACACAGATAATATATAAAATCTTGTGAAAGGAGTAGACAAATCTTTATCAATACTCAAAACTGAAGTTAGAAATTACCAAATGGTTCAATGATAAATACCAGAAAATGAGACAAAACAAATGAACCTTTTTGGAAAAGATTCAGAAGACATAGATCTCAAGCAGCATATGAAAGATATAAAGTAGGGAAAAATGAATATATCCAAACCATTCGGGAATGGTTCAAATGGTCTTTGAAAATGATGAAATAAAACGGATATACAAATAAACCATAGCTCTCTTGAATTATATACATGAAGGAAGACAGATCAAAGACCAGCAGCATTCTTTATACTAAGGGGGAGTAAATGTGGGAAATTCTCAACGAGAAATTTCAGTTTGTTCAGGAACCATACTTTGATATAGAAAAACGCGTATAAAAGAACATAAAAAACATAACACTCAAAAAGAATGAAATAAAAGGCCTGCTAAATTAATTAGACTAAAGCAGGGACAAAAAAAACTGGGTCCTTAGGAAATCCGTCGAAGAACTGTATATTCCTTTACTGTTCATATTCCAAAATTCAGTGAAAAGGAAAACTACCAAAAGCTTGGAAACTCGACAACATTAAAACTTTATGTAAGAGTGACCACAAGCTAAACCCTCTGAACCAAGTACTTGAAAAATAACAAATAAGCAATTTGACTTTAGGGAGGATAGGTAATGTGTAGCAAATCTTTTTATGACCGAGTTTCTGAAATCTTAGAAAAAAAGAGACGGCTGTGTGGATTGCCTATACTTGGACTTTAAAAAGATGTTTGATAAGGTGTCACATTGAAGAGCATTATGAAAATTGGAACACATGAGTGAAATGCAGATTCCTCGAATATATAGAATAAGCCTTTTTAAATGGACAAGTGATCACATGGGAATGAATGACTTGCGGAATACCTCAAGGGTTGGTGTTGGTGCCCTTTACATTTATTGTTTATTAATGATTTAGAATCAAAGGTAAGCCAAGGTCAAATGAATGTTTGCAGACGACGCGAAAATACACACATGTACATATATATAATATACATATGTGTGTGTGTGTGTTCTTACCTAATGGTCTCAATACGGGAGAAGAGCTAAACTCATGTGTTCCCGTTTGCTATATTTAAATTGTTGTATAACTTTTTAAGGTGATGTATATGTTGGTACATATTACGTTTTGGGGGAGACTGTTCCATGCTTCAATAGTTCTGTGTGGGAAACTATATATATATATATATATATATATATATATATTATATATATATATATATATATATATATATATATATATATATATATATATATATATATTTATTTATTTTTACATCTTTATTACTTATTTTTACTTCCAACTTTTTGTGTCCTCTCGTTCTTCTTGTATGCAAGATTAAAAAGTTATTTTTATCTATCTTCACTCTTCCTGTAATGCAGTTGAATAGCATAACCAAGTCTCCCGTTTTCCTTCTTTCTCCCAAGGTAGTAAGTCCTAATTTCTGTAGTTTATCTTCGTAACTCATATCTCTTAGAGTAGGTACCCATATTGTGGCCGCTCTTTGAACTCTTTCCAGTTTGTCTCTAACCTTTTTTAAGTGTGGACTCCATACCACTGCACCGTACTCAAGACTTGGTCTTATGATTGCTATAATGATCTTTAACATATCTTCGTCCACATACACGAATGCCCTCTTCATGTTGGCAGTCAGTCCTAGCATTTTGTGGACCTTTTAATTTATATGATCATTTGGGCTAAGGTTTCTGTTTATGATTACCCCAAAGTATATTTAACCTTCACGATGTTTAATATTGCGTCTCCTAATTTATATTGTAATAGGGGGCGATTTTTACTTTCTCCGGACCTGACTACATGGCATTTATTGGTGTTGAATTCCATTTTCCATGTACAACTCTACGTGAATAAGTTCTCGATGTCACTTTGGAGGCATTGGCATGAAACATTGTCTGTTATCCTTCTTTGTATTTTCGCGTCGTCTGCAAACATATTCAGATGACTACCTGGGCTTATGTTTGACTTTAAATCATTGACGAAAATAGTAAATATAATCGGCGCCAACACCGATCCTTGAGGCACTCCGCTGGTTACTCGTCGCCATGTAGAATGCTTCCCTCTAATTACTGTGCTCATCTGTCTTTCATGAGATAAGTCTTTCATCCATGTGAGTAGTTTGCCTTTCAGTACACCTAGGTGCTCTAATTTTCATAGTAGTCTTTTAAGAGACAGTTTATTAAAAACATTTTTGCAGTCCAAATACACACAATCCATCCAACCGTCAATTTCTTGTAATATTTCAGATACTCTATCATAAAAAACAGAGGAGGTCTGTTACACATGACCGTCCTTCTCTAAAACCAAATTGTTTATTTCATATTTCGTGCTTTTCAAGTATTTCAACTCATTGTTTCGTAATTATTCTTTCTGGTAGCTTGCATACTACACTAGTTAACGAACTGGTCTATAATTTAGAGGGTTTTGTTTGTCGCCGTTCTTATGTAAGGATACAACATTAGCGAGTTTTCAACTTTTTGGTAGTTTAACTTGTCTCTCTGAATTTTGGAATATTAACAGTAAAGGAGTATACAGTTCTTCGACAAAGTCCCTGAGAACCCATTTTGAAATCTCATCTGGTCCCTCTGCTTTGGTCTTGTCTAATCCTTTTAGTAGAACTTTTAATTCATTCTTTTTGAGGGTGATATTTTCGATGTTCTTTACGTTTGTACGGGTGTTTGTCATATCAAAGTATAGATCCTTAACAAACACTGACTGAAATTTCTCATTTAGGATTTCACACATTTCTTCCTTCTTAGAAGGAATAATGTTATTGTCTTTGATGGTGCTAATTTGACCTCTACTCTTAGTTTTACTATTTATGTAGTTAAAGAAGAGTTTTGGTTGACTTGTACATTTGTTGATTATATCCTTTTCAAAGTCTAATTTCGCCTCTCTCATGGTTTGGGTATACTCATTTCCTCCTACTTAATATCTTTCATACCCTGCCTGGGATCTATGTCTTCTGAATATTTTCCAAAAGAGCTGCTTGTTCTCTCTCATTTTCTTGCATTTGCCATTGAACCCTTTTTGGCCATTCCTTGCTTTAGGTTTGAATTTGGATATGAATTTCCGCTCCTTTTTTTTTAGATCTCACAAAATTTTGAATATTGAACATCAAGGTTCTCATCCCCCAGAAGTGTTTCCCAGTTTATGCTATCAAACGAAATCCTTAAGGCTTCTATAATCATCTCTTTTGTAATTGTACTTTCCCTTTCTTTCATTGCTTACAATGAGTGTTTTCTTGTAGCAGACAGTACTATAGTTTAATTGCTGCATGATCGCTTATTCCTAGAGGAGGACAATACTTGATATTTTAATATCATCGTTATGGTTTCTGAATATTAGGTCAAGCATAGACGGCCTATCTAGCCCTTTTATCGTGGTACGATCTGTTACATTCTGGAAAAGGCGATACTCATTTATGACTTTTAGTAACTTGGCATTCCACGAATGCGGTTGCGCTCTGGGATCGAAACTTTCCCAGTCGATTTTGTTGTTAAAATCCCCTGTGATAAGAATTTCTTTTGTATTGGTTTCCGTAAGTTGTAGCACTTCTTCCAGGCTCTTTATTGTCTCTTGAATTAGTTTTTGGCAATTTTCTTGTGACCACACCGATGTATGAGGTGGTATGTATACCGTGGTTATTATCATGTTTACCCCGTTTGTTTCTACCTCAATTACCTTCAGTTCCACTATGGGGTCTTGATTAATTTCTGATTCATTTGTAATAATTCCTTTCTCTGTTAATATTGCTACCCTCCTCCATTTCCATCTGCCCTATCTCTTCTCCAAATATTATAGTCTTTGAGTCCTAATGCTACATCGTCTATGGAGTGATCCCGTTTGGATTCAGTGATGCATATTACATCTGGTTTATTCATTTCAATTATTGTCTCTAGTTCTAGCAACTTCGAAGATAAACCATCAATATTTGCATAAACTATTTCTATATAATCTTTCGGTATTCCTTTTGGCTGCCGGATTATTCTTTGTCTCTACATTTTGGCTCCGATGGTATATTTGCTTTGCTTGGAGACCTCTCACCCTCCAAAGAAACAAGTTTTTTTTCTCTTCACTTCTTTGTTCATTATTTGTTCTTTACTTCTTCCATTTTGTGTTGTTTTTCTCTCTCATCTTTGGTCATATTTTCTCTTATCCAGATCTTATATTCTTCATGGGTGACCAGGACTTTGGCTTTCTTAATTATATCAGTTACCATTTGCTTATTTATGAATGTTACTTTTAAAGGGCGTTTCTTTCCCTTCTCGAATAATCCCAGCCTCCTGTGAGCTATGATATTCTGCTCGGCGAATTCGGGATTTATGACCTTGAGAATCTTTGCAATGTTTCTTGTCCTCGTTGTATCGTTCAATTCCATCTACAACTTTTTCTTCATGTCCCAATATGACTATGTCCTTGTTTACATCAGCCATTTTAGCAATATTCCTTGCATGTTGCCCAAGGTGGGATTTGAATTCGTTCTTCTTTACCGTTTTTGCAAGCTGTGTCTTAATTTCTTCCTCTGTGATCTTGATTGTCTTTTTCTATCTTTTTTTTTCCATTTCATTTACGGTTTCCTTTACCTTTGATACATCGGCGTATGTAGCTGTCACCCTTTTACCTCCTTCCATTATCTGAGTCTGGCTGCTTGACAAATTGCTTTCGATCTGCTTGACAGTTTCTTGTACTTTGATTATTTCCTCTACTTTTTCCTGCAGAGTTTTTGCTTCGGTTTCACTACCGTTGCCAATCTTGGTTTCTGCTTCTTCTGACTCTTCCATGAGTTCTTTGATTGTCGTGTCAGATTTTTCCATATTCTTTCACTGAATGGTTGTGTTCCTGCGCAAATTTTCTACCAATTCCTTCAGATTTGTGTGTGTGTGTGTGTGTGTGTGTGTGTGTGTGTGTGTGTGTGTGTGTGTGTGTGTGTGTGTGTGTGTGTGTGTGTGTGTGTGTGTGTGTGTGTGTAACTGACGATGTTTCACGGAAATGCCTCCAAACTACTTTGAATGTAAGAAGGAAAAGGGGCGACATGACTATGCTGTACAACTATATTTCGAGAAAAGTAAAGTTAGATAAAGGTGTCCTTATAATTTTGAACACGAGAAGGTCGAGAGTTGAGAGTAAAAAGAGGCAACTAAGATGTCAACCATTGAAACGGAATAATTTCCCAAATAACTGCTGTGTGTCCAAAACGATGTTAGGTATAGCATATGAGACCCTCTAAGCTTAGCTCTTCTCCCGTATTGAAACAAGGAGAACACACACACACAAACATACAAACACACACAACACACACACACACACACACACACACACACACACACACACACACACACACACACACACACACACACACACACACACACACACACACACACACACACACACACACACACACACACACAGTGCAGTGCATCAGTGCAGTACAGCTCTTAATGTTAAATACGAAGAGGATTGAACAATCGGTGGTCTAGTCTGCCAGCCATGGTTTATGTAAATGTGCATAATTCACGTTTAAAGAAAAAAAAAGGTTGGAAAGTGAAGGAATAAGTAAGAAAAACAAAATGAAAAAGATAGTGTGGCTTTGTGCGCCGGGACGTGAGAGCGAAGGTAAGGGAGGCGAGCAGTGGCTGCGAATCCTGCCGTAACAACTAAGATCAAACAAGGAAATTAAGTTTTCGGCAGCAGTTAGAACTGAGGCTTTTGAACCCAAAGTAGACAACCAGATAGCAAATGCCAGAAAATGAGTGAAGAAAACATACATTTGAAGGAATTGGTAGAAAATTTGCGCAGGAACACAACCATTCAGTGAAAGAATAAGGAAAAATCTGATACGACAATCAAAGAACTCAAGGAAGAGTCAGAAGAAGCAGAAACCAAGATTGGCAACGGTAGTGAAACCGAAGTAAAAATATCTACAAGAAAAAGTTGAGGAAGTAACCAAAGTACAAGAAACTGTCAAGCAGGACGAAAGCAATTTGTCAGGCAGCCAGACTCAGATAATGGAAGGAGCTAAAAAGATGACAGCTACATATGCCGATGTATCAAAGGTAAAGGAAACCGTAAATGAAATGGAAAAAAAAGATAGAAAAAGACAATCAAGATCACAGAGGAAGAAATTAAGACACAGCTTGCAAAAACGGTAAAGAAGAACGAATTCAAATCCCACCTTGGGCAACATGCAAGGAATATTGCTAAAATGGCTGATGTAAACAAGGACATAGTCATATTGGGACATGAAGAAAAAGTTGTAGATGGAATTGAACGATACAACGAGGACAAGAAACTGATTGCAAAGATTCTCAAGGTCATAAATCCCGAATTCGCCGAGCAGAATATCATAGCTCACAGGAGGCTGGGATTATTCGAGAAGGGAAAGAAACGCCCTTTGAAAGTAACATTCATAAATAAGCAAATGGTAACTGATATAATTAAGAAAGCCAAAGTCCTGGTCACCCATGAGGAATATAAGAAAATCTGGATAAGAGAAAATATGACCAAAGATGACAGAGAAACTCTTCAAAACGAAAGAAGTAAAGAACAAAAATGAGTGAAGAGGAAAAAAAACTTGTTTCTTTGGAGGGTGAGAGGTCTCCAAGCAAAGCAAATATACCATCGGAGCCAAAATGTAGAGACAAAGAATAATCCGGCAGCCAAAAGGAATACCGAAAGATTATATAGAAATAGTTTATACAAATATTGATGGTGTATCTTCGAAGTTGCTAGAACTAGAGACAATAATTGAAATGAATAAACCAGATGTAATATGCATCACTGAATCCAAACGGGATCACTCCATAGACGATGTAGCATTAGGACTCAAAGACTATAATATTTGGAGAAGAGATAGGGCAGATGGAAATGGAGGAGGGTAGCAATATCAACAGAGAAAGTAATTATTACAAATGAATTAGAAATTAATCAAGACCCCATAGTGGAACTGAAGGAAATTGAGGTAGAAACAAACGGGGTAAACATGATAATAACCACGGTATACATACCACCTCATACATCGGTGTGGTCATAAGAAAATTGCCAAAAACTAATTCAAGAGACAATAAAGAGCCTGGAAGAAGTGCTACAACTTTCGGAAACCAATACAAAAGAAATTCTTATCGCAGGGGATTTTAACAACAAAATCGACTGGGAAAGTTTCGATCCCAGAGCGCAACCACATTCATGGAATACTAAATTACATGGTCATGAATGAGTATCGCCTCTTCCAGAATGGAACAGATCATATCAGGATAAGAGGGCTAGATAGGCCGTCTATGCTTGACCTAATATTCACAAAACATAAAGATGATATGGATATCAAGTATGGTCCTTTAGGAAAAAACGACCATGAAGTGATTAAATTAAAATACTGTCTGCCACAGGAAAATCTCATCATGAGTAAGGAAAGAAAAGAGAAACACAGTTGAAAGAGACGTGTAGCAAATCTATGTTTTTATGTTCTAGTGTCTGAACATAAGAGACGGTATGGTGGATTGTGTGTACTTAAAATTTAAAAAGGCTAATGTGGAAATTAGAACACCTATGTGGAGTGAAAGACAAACTCCTCGCATGGACGACTTTCTTTATGAAAAACAGGTGAAAACAGTAATTAGAGGGAAGCATTCTACATGGCGACGAGTAACCAGCGGAGTACCTTAAGGATCAGTCTTGGCGCCGATTATGTTTACTATTTTCGTCAATGATTTAAAGTCAAACATAAACCCAGTTATCTGAATATGTTTACAGGCGACGCGAAAATGCAAAGAAGGATAATTGATGACGTCTCATGCCAATACCTCCAAAATAACATTGAGAACTTATTCATGTGGTTATGCAAAATGGAATTCAACACATAAAATGCCACGTAGTCAGGTCCGGAGACAGTAAAAATCGCGTATTCCAATAGAAATAAGGAGACGCAATGTTAAACAGCTGACAGTTAAATAGACCTTGAGGTAATCATAAACAGTAACCTATGCTCAAACGATCTTATAAATGAAAAGGTCCACAAAATGCTTGGACTGACTGCCAACATGAAGAGGGCATTTGTATATGTGGACGAAGATATGGTAAAGATCATTATAGCAATTATAAGACCAAGTCTTGAGTACGGTGCAGTGGTATGGAATTCAAACCTTAAAAAAGGATATAGACAAACTGGAAAGAGTTCAAAGAGCGGCCACAAGATGGGTACCCACTCTAAGAGATATGAGTTACGAAGGTAGACTACAGAAATTAGGACTTACTACCTTGGAAGAAAGAAGGAAAAGGGGAACATGATTATGCTGTTCAGCTTTATTACGGGAAGAGTGAAATTAGACAAAGATGAATCTATTATCTTGAACACAAGAAGGACGAGAGGACAATGAAAAGAAGCAATGAAGATGTCAAAAAAAAATCGTTTCTTTATCAGAACTAGTGAAGCATGAAACAGTCATAAGAAAAAAAAAAAAAAAAAAAAAACGTGTGTGCCAAAAATGTGCTTCAATTTAAAAAGTTATATAACAACTTAAATATAGCAGACGGAACCATCTGAGCTGAGCTCTTCACCGGTAGTGAAACAACTAGGTAAGAGCACACACACACACACACACACACACACACACACACACACACACACACGTACACCCACCCCTACGAAGACACTCACACACACGAGTACACGCACCTTATGTACAAATTTATACCATTCATATATAGCGTCTTCATAGGAAGTGCCAAGTGCAGACCTGGGCAAACATCCGGGCCTTTGTGCGTCCCTGTCCGGTTCCCGAGAGGCCGGACAGGGACTAAATATATAATTTATTAAATATATAATTTACTGAATATATGATTTATTAAATATATAATTTACTAGATATATAATTTATTGAATATATAATTTACTAAATATGTAAGTTATTAAATATATAATTTACTAAATATATGATTTATTAAGTATATAATTTTTCAAATATGTAATTTATTAAATATATAATTTATTAAATATATAATTTATTAAATATATATTTTACTAAATATATAATTTATTAAATATATAATTTACTACTAATATATTTATTAAATATATAATGTATATAATTTACTAAATATATAATTTATTAAATATATAATTTACTAAATATATAATTTATTAAATATATATTTACT
>NW_020872695.1:321431-328931 GCF_003789085.1 Penaeus vannamei
TCTTTCCTCCTCCTCCTCTTCCCTCGTTCCCCCCTTCTACCTTCTCCTCCCCCCACCTCCATCTATACCTCCCCTCACCCCTCCACCTTTTCCACTTCCATCTCCTCCTCTTCTACCTTCATCTCTACCTCCTCTCCTTCTTCCTTCCCCCCCTCATTCTCCCTTCTCCCTTCCTCCCCCTTCCCTTTCCCCTCTCTCTTACCCCTTACCCCCTCCTCCTACTCCTCCTCTCCTCCTCCCTTCCCCCCTTCCACCACTCCACCTCCCACTCTCCTCCTTTCCACCTCCCTCTCTCCTCCTCGTCCTCCTCCCTTTCCCCCCTTCCACCACCTCCACCTCCCTCTTCCCCTTCCTCCACCTGCTCCTCGTCCTCCTCGCCCTCCTCCCTTCCACCTTCCTCCCTCCCCCCCTTTCTTTCTCTCCCCCCCTTTCTTTCTCTCTTCCCCTTCCACCCCTCTCCCCCCTTCCACCACCTCCCTCTCCCCCCTTCCCCCTCCCCCCCTCCCTTTCCCTCTCCCTCCCTCCCTCCCTTCCACCTCCCTCTCCTCCCCCAGGTCGAGAAGGGGAGCAACGTCGCCATCTTCGGCCTGGGCGCCGTGGGTCTGGCGGCGGCGATGGGGTGCAGGAGCGCGGCGCCAGCAAGATCATCGGCGTCGACATCAATGAAGCCAAGTTCGAGATGGGTGAGGATGGCGTGTGAGGGTTGTGGGAAGGGGTGTGGGGGTTTGAAGGAAGGGTGTGGGGTTGAAGGAAGGGGTGTGGGGGGGGTAGGGTAGGGTTTGAAGGGGGTCTGGGGGAGGGGGGAGGGTTTGAAGGTGTGTGGGGGGTTTGAAGGGGGTGTCTGGGGGGTTTGAAGGGGGAAGGGGGGTTTGAAGGGAGGTGGGTTGAAGGGGGTGCGGGGTTGTGGGGGAGGGTGTGGGGGGTTTGAAGGGGTGTGGGGTGGGAGAGAGTTGAGGATGTGATTATTTATTACTATTATTATTTATCATTGTTATTATTATTACTGTTATTATTATTATTATTATCATTATTATTATCATATATTATTATTATTATTATTATTATTATTATAACTATTATTATCATTATTATTACTAATTATTATCATTATCATTATTATTACAGTTACTAGTATTATCATCATTACCACCATTATCCCTCCCACAGCCAAGCAATTCGGCTGCAACGCCTTCTTGAACCCGCTGAAGGTCCCGGACACAGTGGCCGCCCTCGTCGAGATGACCGACGGAGGCTGCGACTACACCTTCGAGTGCATCGGCAACGCGAAGACCATGCGGCAGGCGCTGGAGGCGTGTCACAAGGGGTGGGGCGAGAGCGTCATCATAGGCGTGGCGGCGGCGGGCGTGGAGATCACCACCAGGCCCTTCCAGCTGGTGACGGGGAGGGTGTGGAAGGGGTCGGCTTTCGGAGGTGAGGAAGGAGGGTGGAGGTGAGGTGGTGAGGGTGGGAGGGGGGGAGAGGGAGGGTGGGAGATGACGGGGAAGGAGGGAGGGAGAGGGAGAAGGAGGGAGGGAGAGGGGGAAGGAGGGAGTGAGAGAGAGAGAGGGAGGGAGTGAGAGAGAGAGAGAGAGAGGGAGTGAGAGGGGAAGGAGGGATGGAGTGAGAGAGAGAGAGAGAGAGTGAGAGAGAGAGAGAGAGCGGAGGGAGGAGTGAAGAGAGAGAGAGAGAGAGAGGGGGAGGGGAGTGGGAGTGAGAGTGAGAGAGAGAGACAGAGACAGAGGAGAAGGAAGAGGAGGGAGGGAGGGAGGGAGAGGTAGAGTCAGGAAGTAGTAATACTTGCATCAACAGTGGCAATAACAGCTGCAGTTGTTGTAGCAGCAGTAGCAATAGTAGTAGTATTAGCAGTAGTAGTATAAGGCTGAGTTCAAGGTTTGTTAAAATGATTAACATGGTGATACCAATACTACCTTATCATTTTCATTCATCATGGAAGACGTTACCCAGTACAGTACTCTCTTTGCACTCATCACTATCCCTCGAGTCCATTCTTGAGGGATAGTAATACCTGTGTCTTAAGGATTTGCGAATAATGATATAAGCCATATTGATGTTGACAAATGTGGAAAGGCATGAATGAGAATGAATAACTCTCATTCATACCTTTCCACAATAATTACATAAACAATAATTATATAAAAAGGATAAAGAATGTAAAAGTTTTAAAGTTTTTTTTTTAATGTAGTTTGAGTAAGGTAATTTTAGGACTTTATGATCAGGTAAGTTGAAGGAAAAATAAATAGGAAGAAAGACTGATAGCATCTTAGCATCTTAATTCGCTTTTTTATTAATTATTTTTTTAATTAATCGTTTTTAATTCATTTATTTTTTTCCCGAGATAATTTCAGAGCATATTTCTCCCGTGGTTGAAAATGCAAAGGTTATGCAATGTGTGCAATCTGTATTCCAGATTCTTAATTTTCATTTCGTTGCTTAACTAGGGTCGGCTTTAACCTCACTTAATGGGTTACCTGTGTGATAAATTGATTCTTCTTTCGTAGGCACAGGTATTGGGTCTATTGCAACTTAGTGATTAGTTCATTATTATTACTAATTATTATCATTATCATTATTATTACTCTTACTAGTGTCATTATTATCATTACAGTCTCATTCTTTCATTCATATTTCATTCATATTCATCATTCTTTTTTCGTAGGCAAAGGTATTGGGTCTATTGCAACCTAGTGATTAGTTCATTATTATTACTAATTATTATCATAATCATTAATAATACGATTGCTAATGTTATTATTATCATTATCATTATCGATTGCTAATTATTATTATCATTATTTTGATTATCACGATTGCATTATGATTAATGTTATTATTATCATTATCATTATTACGATTATTATCATTATGGAATTAATTGTGGATTACCGTTGTTATTATCATTTTCATTATTATCATTATTATTACGATTACTAATGTTATTATTACCATTAGCATTACGATTGCTAATGTTATTATTACCATTATTATTACTAGTTAACCATATTGGGTCTATTGCAACTTAGTGACAAGTTTGGTTTGTCAAGATTTTCGGCAAATGTATCTTTTACTTCTTCGGATCGAAAGAAAAGATTATTAATATTGTGTACTTCACTGCATTGAACAACATCAAAGAAATAAAAAATTACAATCTTTCAATAATCAAATAAATAAATCTTTCAGTAATCAGCCATATCATAGGCATATTTTTTTTTTTTTTTAAGTTTTTGGTTTTGATTAGCACTGTTGTTGATCAGGTCAGACCTCTTATCTCCACTACTATCTATCTCATCTAGTAGGGACATAATCAGCTAGCTTTCTTTTTCTCATATTGCCTTGAAATATTATCTTGTATCATTTATCTATTTATCATTTTCTTGACAAATGATTTATTTTCCTGTTGTTTAAGCTTCAAAGATTACATTTTAGCGGGAATTATTTGAACAATATCATCATCTAACATAGCAAAAAGGTATTGGATTTATATGCTTATTGAAAAAATAAGTTTCTTTTTCTCTAACCTTATCTATCCACCAATATACTCATTTGTAATTGAGAAATTCTTCTCTGCGCAGTCTAAGGTTTATCCAGTTTGTTCATCATTTTCACAAGCTTGCAAAAAGTACTCTTTTTCCATGACCCCCCCCCCTCCCCTCCAGAGTGTAAAGAGCCAAGATATAAAAATTATGACATTTTGCTCTAGGATCTCCAATTTGATCTGGATTGTCAGTTTTTACGATGTTATAGAAGTTCATTATCTTAATCGGTTAAATTAGGGGTCAGCCATTTTTTTAAAGAATTTTACATGATCGTAAAAAGCGTATGCTAGAGATACCCCCCCCCCTCCCGACGGACGGTTTGTACACATGAAAAAAAAATGGCGACCCTTAACTTAACCGATTAAGGTATTAAACTTCTGCAATTAAATCAACGTAAACATTCTAGGGAGTTCAATCTTACTTAAACGATTTAAACTCAACAGTAAAGCAATTTAACCTTAACTTTTTAACACCACCTCCTCAGGTAACTTAACCTAAACCTTAAAGAATTTAACTTCAATAATTTTATAAATCAACCCTTCATACCTAAACTGTATCTTAAAATTTAAGTCAAACCTTTAAAATCTAACCTCAATAATTTAACCTCACCGATTTAACTCCACCTCCTCAAGTTACTCAGCCTAACCTCATAGAATCTAACCACAACCACATAACAACCCAACCATCCTGACATAACAACCACCTTAAAATCCAACCACATCACACAACCTTTATAAAAAAAGAGAAAAAAAACAATATTCCCCTCGCCCTTTCCCCTTTCCACCCTCAGGTTTCAAGTCCCGCGAGAGTGTACCCAAGTTGGTCAACGACTACATGAACGGCAAGGTCATGGTGGACGAGTTCGTGACCTTCATGAAGCCTCTGGCGGAGATCAACGAAGCCTTTGACCTCATGCACCAGGGGAAGGCGCTCAGAACGGTGGTCACCATGTAAGGGGGGATTGATCACTTACTGGCAGGGGATTTTTTTTTTTTTTTCATACGCCTGGTATTCTCTGATGATGGTAATGGTGTGGTGGTGATGGTATGGTGGTGGTGATGGTGTAGTGTTGATAATGATGATGTGGGTAATAGCTCTAATAACTGGGGTAATTGTCATGACAGTAGTGGCATGCTAAGTGCAATGCATTTTCATTAACGTTATTTTTATCTGTTTTGTTTTATCTGATTTCTTATTTATCGTTATCATCATTAGTAGTTTTGTTGTTATTGTCAGTATTATAATTTTTTGTTATCATTTTTATTATTATCACCATTACTATTATTATTATTATTATAATTATTATCATTATTATTGTTATTATCATTATCATTGTCATCATAATTATTACTATCATCACCATTACTAGTACCTTAATTATTGCTATCGTCATTGTTGCTATGACTGCTATCATTATAATATATCTAAATAATAAATTGCGAGTCAACTAAACGAACACTTTTAGTTTTCAACTTTTAAGATTTTTTTCAGGTGCTTCGATCACTTAGATCATATTTTTTATTTGTTGATATATCACCTGCATAATAATTGTAAAAATGACATACTCTGACAAATTTCTCTGTGAAAGAATGTGGTGCATTTACCAAGGAAATAAAACAATATCGCGAGCTTTTTGGTTTTTATGTTTCCTTTATAATTACAAAATCATTTTGTAATATACATATTTTATTGTCTTAAGGTAGATACCTCTCTCTCTCTTCTCTCTCTCTCTCTCTCTCTCTCTCTCTCTCTCTATTTCAGACTAAAACGCACTTTTGTCTTCTAAGAATATATTTAGAAAACATTCTCCTTATTCATAACATACAAAGGAGATTTAGTACCTATGTCATAAAATGTGCAACTAATACAAAACATAGTAATAATTATGCTACAAATACTAATATTAGACTTTTTTATAGGACAGTTGATTTAGCCCCTGTGTTGTGTTATGTCTACTTCCATAATTATGTAGTATCTTGGGAGAAAGAGAGTAACACAGATGGTAGAGGAATTTCTTGATGTACTGGAAAAATAGTGGTGTATCACATAGGATATAGATAGATAGATAGATAGATAGATAGATAGATAGATAGATAGATAGATAGATAGATAGATAGATAGATAGATAGACAGACAGAGAGACAGACAGACATAGATACATAGATAGAGTAGAGATATAGATATACATATAAATATTTTTTTATATATGTGTGTGTGTGTGTGTGTGTGTGTGTGTGTGTGTGTATGATGTGTGTGTGTGTGTGTGTGTGTGTGTGTGTGTGTGTGTGTGTATGGATGTGTATGTATGTGTGTGTGTTCGCATCCAAGCATATAAAGCTACTGGTTTCCCCACCCTTCCCGGAGATAAACAAAGGAAAACTAGAATAGAAAATTATCAGGCAGATTCCCGCTTCCGGACTTCACCCTCTGTGGGCCTCTCTTTCTCTCGTCTCTTTTCACTTCTTCAACATGACAGCCTCTGGTCTGTCATGTTCATCTGGCATGGCGTGGACAGGTGTGTGATACAACGCTATTCTACAAACTCAACAGAACTGGTTTGTATAAAGAAATGTGAATATCAGTGGAATGGAAGTGGAATATAAAGAAAATATACAGGTTAATTAAATACCTATTGTGACTTTAAATCGTAAACAAAATCAACAGACACTTGAAATCATCATTGTCCCGAAAAAAATATTCATTTAATCCTGAAAACATTATTTACAAACTGCATAGCCTATAGAAGCTCGTGAAAGTACGTATTTTTGGCATTTTAGAGAATCTCACACTATGCACAAGGTAACCTCCCCCCCCCCCCTCCTTTCCCCGCCTCCCTCTATGCTGTCTCTAAGGCCCGTACTTTTAAAACCTTTCGCCAGGGCTGGCGAAGGGTTTCGCCGGGCGATCCGGAATTTCGTACTTTTAAAATCATGCCTGGCGAACGTTCGCCAGGGCTGGCGAAAGATCATATTGGAACAGCCTGGCGAAGAGAGCTGTTTGAATACCATTTTCTTGCTTTCAAATTATAAATTAGTAACATATTTGTGTTATGATAGGATGTAGGAATCACACTGAAATTATAAAATATCTTAAAATCATAATTTGTTATGAAATAACGTATATACGTATTTTTTTCAAGACCTTCGATGTTCCAGTCGAGAGCTCAAGACATCAGCTGTATTCCTACCCCCCTACCCCTACCCCCCCCCCGAGATGACTTATTAGATTTAGGTTGTTGTTATTTTTTGGTTGTAAGGATAATGTTCTATTCACAAATGTTACCAGAAGTGTTTTTTATGGCGGCATGTTTACTTTTGGCTTTAGAAAGAGCTGTAGTGCTCCACCGCCCTATAAGGAGGCGTCTTTTAATGATACCCTAGTAGGCCTACAGTTCAATATCTTACATCAGTTAGGAATAGTAAAATAGTAATTTTTAAAACTCTTGTTAAAGTATAAAGTTATTTTTTTGTATAAAAGTATAAGGTTGATATAGTATAGTATAAAGTACTTTTAAAACCTTTCGCCAATGCTGGCGTTCGCCTGGCGAAGCTTCGCCAGGCGAACATCTGAGTGAGGGAGGCCTGACTTTTAAACTAACGCAGGTGTTCGCCAGGCCTGGCGAACGAAAGGGATCGCCAGGCGCTAACATCTTGGATTCCTGCTAAATCTAGCGCTTCGGCGAATGGAAAAAAAAAACGCGAGAAAAAGCAAAAGGTTTTAAAAAGTACGGGCCATAAAGTTAACCTTGTTATAGCATAAAGTGTAGTATAGCATAAAGTATAAAGTTAATTTTGTTATAGTATAAAAGATATTTTCAACTTCTTTGTTATAGCATAAAGTTAAATTTTAACTCCTTTGTTATAGTATAAAGTGAGACTATTGCGGAAACATTTTCGTCTTCTCTCGAGGTTAATAATTAAGTTTAGGTTATGTTATGTGCACTGCA
>NW_020872695.1:333931-336431 GCF_003789085.1 Penaeus vannamei
AGAGGAGAGAGAGAGAGAGAGAGAGAGAAGAGAGAGAAGAGAGAGAGAGGATGAGAGAGAGAGAGAGAGAGAGAGAGAGAAGAGAGAGAGACAGAGAGAGAGAAGAGAGAGAGAGAAGAGAGAGAGAGAAGAAAAGAGAGGAAGAGAGAGAGAGAGAGAAGAGAGAAAGAGAGAGAGAAGAAGAAGAGAGAGAGAGATTAGAGAGAGAACAGAGAGAGAGAAGAACATAGAGAAATAGATAGATAGATAGACAGAGAGACCTGCCGAACCTGTTCACTAACAACGAACAGGACATAACTATCCTAACCTAACCTGCCTAACCTATGCTACGTTATAGATTAGTAACACGGCAAATTGAAATCAAAATCTTAGTCATTATAATTTCGGAATATCTATATTAATCTTAATTAAAAGGAAAGAGGAGGTACAGGAAAATATTCACAACATTGGTATTTATAGGAATTACGGTACGACGACGGATTCCGCGCTGCCAGACGACCGTCCTAAGTTGACCCAATGGCCGCTCCTTTGCCCATAAATATATTCGTTTTATCCTGGTAATAGGGATAGTCCTGTGAATACTTCTGTTCAAAAATAGAATAAAGTGTCTGTCCCATTTTCTTTTGTTCATGAGAGATCAATTAATGAGATAAAATATTAATCTGTCCAAAAAAACCGCTAATACATTTAAACAAGGAAGTTATTAAAATCCAAAAAAGCAAAGCACCGGTGATATATATCGTAAAATATGTAGAAAATTAAACCACCTCCTGCCTTAATAAAGTACCAGATGAATGATGAATCGCCGTCCCTTAGAAGTAGTGACAGAAAGAAAAAAAATGATTGAAAATAGGCCCCATCGAGCGAGGTAAGGGGGTAAGGTCGCCTCACTCTCGCTCTCGGATCAACAGTTGGTCGTGAACTAGTGTCGAGAGTGGACCGCCGTCGAACCTCTCGCTCGGTTTTCCTCACTGCTCGACGGGAGGGTTACGGAATTCTCGCTTCGTCGACGTCGAAAGGTAAGCCCCACGAGCCGTAAACCCTTCGTCGGTAGTTTTTAAGGAAGGAAATCGACTGGGAAGCACAATTTCGGGGAGATTTTGGGACGAGGCAGGTTTTTAAAGTGTGGGACTTCGAGAGGATGATACCGTGGCCCATGGGTCGGCGACTGAGGCCTCCCCTGGCCACATGGTTTGTTTTTCAGGTGAGGCCATGCCACGGGGCTCGGCTGATGGCCATGTCTGGGCCAAGAACGGAGGCCAGTATTGGAAAATCGGCATTGATTCGCCAGCGCAAGGGAGGGAGGGCCGCCGGTTGCAAAATGTTCGGAGTGGGTCGTCTTGCACCAGCATTTTCAGCGCTGGGAGGGGACGGGCGTTGACCTTACGTGCGAGTAATTAGCTCTAAGGTCACCAGAGTACATTCGTGTACTTCAGGGGGAAGGTGGTGAGGGTTGCAGGCAGACAGATAAGATACAGATGGACAGACGGACAGACAGACAGACATGGACAGACAGACAGACAGACAGACAGACAGACAGACAGACAGACAGACAGACATAATATATATATATATATATATATACATATATATAAAGAGAGAGAGAGAGAGAGAGAGAGAGAGAGAGAGAGAGAGAGAGAGAGAGAAGAGAGAGAGAGAGAGAAAAGAAAGAAGAAAGAAAGAAAGAGAAAGAGAAAGAGAAGAGAGAGATTGAGAGAGAGACAGAGACAGACAGACAGACAGACAGACACCAACATATATGCTCGTAGATGGACAGGTAAAGAGACAAACAGACAGCATAGATATAATGTGTGTGCTTGTGTGTATAGAAGATAGAAAAGGGATTAGGATGAGCGTGACACGAATCTACATAAAAGATTCGGTAAATCATAAACTGATAGAGGAACGGGCGCTGCTCTATCTCTAATAAGTGTTTCGATTTTCTTTCGTCATCTTCGCTTCATTAAGAATATTAAAAAACATTTCTCAGTGTCTGTTCGTGTGTATGCTTTGGGTATATAAGCGAAACAACAAAAATATGATCCCTATCATTAATAAAAACAGCGACGATAACAACTGAACTTGCAATTACAAGAAGGATTGTAATAATTACAACAGCAATGGCAACAATAATAACAACAATGATAACGATAACAATGACAATACCAGGAATAACGATGATAAGAATAACTATATGACAATAACAGAATAACTATAATAATAATGATAAAAAAACAATTTTGCTAATAAAATCAACAATAACACGACTACTAATAATAGTAATAATAACAATAGCACCAACAACGACAGCTGTATTACTAACAACAAAAATTAGTCAAATGGATTAATTAAATGACGTGCCTTGAATTTTTATTTTATTTTTTATTTTATTTTTTTTATTGGGAGCATGAATGTAGGTGGTGGCCAATGGGAGAGGAGGTCGAAGTCCCATCCTGCGTGGGCGTGGGAAGTACCAACACCCATGGAATGCAGAGTGGGC
>NW_020872696.1:0-12500 GCF_003789085.1 Penaeus vannamei
TGTGAGCGGCTGTGGTGTGTGTAAGCAGGCTTGCGATGAGACTGGTCTGTGTGTGTATGAGTGGGCTGTGTGTGTGTGAGTGGGCTGTGTGTGTGTGAGGTGGGCTGTGTGTGAGTGGGAACTGCTGTGTGTGAGTGGGCTGGTGTGTGTGAGTGGGCTGTGTGTGTCGAGTGGCTGTGTGTGTGGTGGGCTGTGGTGTGTGAGTGGGCTGTGTGCTGTGAGTGGGCTGTGGTGTGAGTGGTGTCTGTGTGTGTGAGTGGGCTGTGTGTGTGAGTGGGCTGTGGTGCTGCAGTGGGCTGTGTGTGAGTGGGCTGTGTGGTGTGGGAGTGTGTGTGAGCTGGGTGTGTATGGGTGGGCTGTGTGTGTGTGGGTTTGTGTGTGTGTGTGTGCTGTGTGAGTGGGCTGTGTGTGAGTGGGCTGCATGTGAGTGTGTGTGTGGTGTATGTGTATGTTTGTTGTGGGCATGAGTGTGTTGTGTGTGTTTGTTTGTTGTGTGTATTAGTGTGATGTGTGTGCGAGTGGGTTGTGTTGTGTGTCTGGTCTACATGAAAGTGGTGTGCTATACCAAGGTGCCAATAATTTTCCTTTGATCTGCATGGTGAAAATGCACAGCATACTGACATTAACCCTTAGCCCTGCACTCCATAACAGTAACATAGATATACTCATGGTGAACAACATATGACATAAACTCAATGGTAGTTTTACTGCTTTAACAAAAAGCAAACAAGATGATATTGATCACATTCTGTCTGCACGATGCTGTTACCCCACTGGCAGTAGCTACATGTACTGTCCACTGCACATTTCTGTGAATTTTGTTACACACAGATGGCTTCACAAGTACACAGCCACCAAAGAGTGAATCAGTAGGCCTGAGTGATTACATATGACATCCCCATTCCATGAATTTGAGGGAAAATGTTTTTTTTATGCTATTAATATTATATTATTAATATTCATACTTCTATCATCATCACTAAAATTGTGATTATGAGAAAGTTATCAAAATACTAATAACAATAAAAAATAAAAGCAAATTTTTCCAACGCTCAAGGAAAAGAATAAAGAGGTGAATAGGTAGGACTAATACATGACTTCTTGGTGACTAAGTAGTTGTAAAGCCATCTCATTGTAAACACAATATATGAACTAAAATTTTGGTGGACATGACATGTATATAATGCCATCTATGACCATTGGGTAAAAATGCTGTATTGGTGAGGCCTATGATATGAGCTTTTATTAGAAGTTGCTGAAACTGCCAAAGGTCAGGAGGGACTTAGAGAGAGAAAGTGTCAGATCTTAAGAGGAGAGGAGAGGAAGAATCAGGTATCATCCTTAGAAAATAGCTATAACATTACAGCAGAGTACTGTTACTTGGTTTCAACATGCTTCCTAACCATGTGGTGATCATGTTCTGCAAGCCTATGCTCATCACCTAAAACTAAACATGGAAAATATACATCACTCAGTATTTATTCTCATACTAAATCATTCAGTCATTACCATGTCTATTTTTTTCATATACATTACCTGTCATCCTCTTGTTCTTCTGTGTCTATGTCAAACTTGTACTGAAATCCTGAACAACCGCCACCTTCCACAATTACTCTCAAAAAGGATGTTTTATCCTCATTCCCCAGGATCTCCTTCAGTCTAGCAACACAGGAATCACTCAGCAGAAGATCTGAGGATGGTTCGGCTTTCTCTGAGCTTGCTGTCAAGGCACTTGTTGCAAATGGCAACTGCTGCTTCTGAAGTCCCAAGGCAAGGCATGGCTGTGTAGATGAGGAGCATGGGAACGTTCTGTAATGGAAGAATTATAATACTTTAAGATGATCATCATAATATTGGGGGAAAAAAAAAAATCTTCCTTATCCCTACTGTTACTAGGGTTGGAAATATTCACATTCTTATTATAATTTATCTGTTATTAATCTAAAGACCTAAAAGTCTTTCTACTTCTTGGAGATCTTTTTTTTTTTTTGGACATCTAGACAGATCCTGAAGATTTGCTAATTCTATCTCAGACACATGACTCATAGAACAGAACAGGTGGAAACAGAGTGGCACAGACAAACAACTCATGTTGGAATGTGGCCATGTCAGGCTGAACATGTAAACACTGTTTCAAACCAAAGAAAAGATGTGTGATCAGATTCAGCTCCACTTCGGGGAAAAAATATTCATATGCCTGCAGGGCATTGTGCAATCAAAAAGTATATATATAAAAGTGACAAATATTATGCATTTTCATTTTCCTTCTTACTAATAAATCTTAAAGAACAACCAATAATATTTGAGCACAACCAATAATATCAATAACTGGATTTACTTTACAGATCAGCTTCTTTGGCCTTAGTAAAATCAAAATAAGATTTGAGACTTAGCATAAATAACACACAAACACATAATCCTAACTTCATACTATCACCAACCACATAACAAGCATACTCTCTATAATCAACCTTGGTAACACTAAAGCACTTCCTTTGTCTAGGAAACAATGATGATTACAAACTGATTATTTTATGCCAAACATCTAATTAAATTAAATGCCTAAAGAAAATCTAAACAAAATTTTGTCAACCTTTTTAATTATTGATGATTTCTGTCAAATATAATTTCTTACACATAGTTACTATGCAAAAAAAGTCTAACATCGCACACTCAAAATATTAATTGATAATTAATTTCTCTCTGAATGTTGTCACATCCTACAGTTACATGCTTTCTCAACTTCCACAGCACAGTATAATTTTCTATGTCTATGTAGATAGAGAGTAGATGTCATTCACTAATGAAATACCATGTTGTTTACTGTTCTGATAACTATCAATTTAGCTTCACTGAATGCAGACTGGATTTGACCTCTTTCACATTAGCAAGCACAGACAACAACAACGAAAAAGTTATCTTTGGTCAGATGTCTTACAAAAAAAAGAGAGTAAGTTTGATTTTTATACTCATTACTCAAAAACGAAACCATAAACTCAACATTGTCTATCTGGCAGGTATGTCACTATGACCTAAATTTCTTACTGTAAACTGAAATTACAACATACAGCTCAAGCTTTCAGAAGGTCACTGAACAGATCCCAGTACTTCCACTCTCACTTTCATCCTCAGGCTTCTCAGTGCAACAGTGACACTCCTCACCCAATATCTCAAATGTATCACTTTTTCCATTAACCTTTACTATTGTAATTATCAATTTTGATACAGATAACCTATTTCATTAAAAAAAAAAAAAAAAAAAAAAAAACTAATAACCATCTTTGTTAATAAGAGAAATATTAATGTCTGTCGTTTGGATTTGAATGGAAATTGAGGCGAAATCATAAGGGTAAAGATTACAAATAAAACCAACACTGTATCTGAATTATCTGATACGATCCACTCCAGAAAAAGCTGGTCCTGGGTCATTATTTCATATGATGTGTCAATTATAAAGAATAGATCAAAATTGAGAAAGAAAAAGTGAGAAAAACATTAAAACAAATTAATGGATCAGTCAATAAAGTTTACAACAGCTTCCTTCATTAAACCTTTGTTAGATGTTTCACATAAGTAAAAAGAAAAATGAAATGAGAAAAATAAAAGCTGGGAGAGAAAGAAATAAAGATACAGCAGATGTAAAAATATTGTAAAATCATTGTTGTGGCAGCCTGTATTGGGTCAAAAGTTGTACATGCTTATTTTCCTATACTTAGCAAATATTCTGACTCACAGAGGATACAATGTACATCTGGAGTATGTTGTAGGTCATTTTTCTAGAGATCAGTGGCTTTTAAAGTGGGGAACATACCCCCATGGGACCCTCGGTTATTCTGATTTTGACCACGCTCTCTTAAAGAGAGCATGGTCAAATAACGAGAAATTTCATAATAATGTGACTAATTCATACTCAATAAAGACTAAAAACACCCATAATTTTCTACAAAATCTGGGAGGGAATTTTAATCATTGATGTAAGGGGAGTGCAGAGAGAACGACAAATTCCAAGAGAAGTGGTAGTAAAAAGGTTAAGGACCACTGCTTTAGATGGACAATATCTCACATGACTCAATAATATGTGAACTTTTGAACTTTCGTGACCTTCAATCAACTCCAACTTAATCATTCTTATAAGCCTTATGAAAGCCTTTCAGAACAATAATGAGGGTATATGATTTCTATAGGTTGAATGGATTTCCCATCATGATTAATCATGCTATCCTCAAAGAAAATAATGTTGGTATGTAGTGTACTGTGATTTTTTTTTTTTTTTTTTTTTTTTATAGGTGAACTTATCTGAACCCAATTTTGTTTACCTTTTGACCTCAAGTGACCTAAATTTGATTCAATCCTTATAATTCCTATATTTCTGAATCCTTTGTAGGGTAGTTTGTTTATGAGATGACTGTGTAATATGTTATTGGTATCTCTGTTATGGTTATCTATAAGGTGGGATTCAACTAGCCTCATCCGAGATCAAACTCAACTCAGGAATTACTTTCCTTGGGGCCAAGCCTTGGTGCTTTACCTGGGAATGAGGTAGGCCAGCCCCAGAGTGGTTTTTTTCTCCTGTTCCTGCTCATTTTTTTCATGAGCAATTAACATCTCAACTCTATGAACATGTAAGAAATATCTTGAAAAATATTAAGCAACTTTAACATCATTAAAAATAATTTGAAGCTGACCTAAATGTGCCAAACTGGATGAAGTGTAATTGTAATGTAACCAATATAGAAGACTTGGTAGCCAGATCTAGCTAATGACAAGATCTGCATCTCAACAGTGAAGCTGATTTGAATATTTCCTCTCAGAACACATGAAATAATCAGAAGTATTTAATTAATATCACAATACAGAAACAGTAATAAAGGTTCTATGATGAAGTAGCCTATTTCATATCTACAGTAAGTAACTCTGGGTTCACAGTTTGTAAATAACACCCCCCTCAATGACACATTACCACTACTAATTTGCCTAATTTGGCAGTAAATAGCTAGGAATGTTGACAATCCCTAGCTTACCTAAACATATATGATATAAGCTTTCTGGACTCTGCTGTAATGGAAATATGTATGCATAGGCATTTAACCAGACTTTTATACCTACTGCTAAACTTTGTTACATCCATTCGTTGTTTTGGCTGTGACAACAAAATTATATACAGTGTAATCTACAGCATGCAAGAGGAGCTAGCATTTATAAAGGCAAGACAACAAAACTGACAGAAATGATTATAATCTATATAATTCAATAATTTCAGAAGAGTCTAGTAACTCTTTATCAAAAGTATATTAAATCGCATCATACTTTCAAAAACATTTAAAAGGAACCTGCTTATCTGTCATAAGCCTTGCACCAGTGGTGGATAATTGCTTGACAATGGACCACTGTTGAGTTGGATTTACAATAACTGCCATTCCATTATAGATCACTGGATATTTCTAATGGATTTCAATAAAATATAGCGATATATAGTTACATGAAACAAGTTCATCACAATGCTTTATTGGAATGTAAGTGATGTTGTTATAATAATCATCCAATTCCAAACATCTTTCCTTCAATTATTATCTGCTACAAATAATTATTTATCAATATACAAATATAATTTCTATTCCCTTACAAAAATGATAATCACACCCAATTATGGTTGAAACAACACAAAAAATCCCTCAAAACACGCAAAGACGTCTCAGGAAGTGTAAATCTTCCTTAAAGTGAGGGTAATCATTTGTAATTTCAAATGGAAATGAAGGCCATAATTGCGTATAGTTTCAATTTGTCATAACCATTAAGTATAAGGTAAAATTTGCCTGTAATGAACAAAATGACCAAAAATAAGACATTTTATATCTATGGTACTACCTTCACAAGTTGATAATAAAAAATGTATAATTTGATATACATTAACTGGGAATTGTAAAGGCACTATACTAATCTGAGAGGAAAACAATACTCACTGATACATGAAATTATCTGTGCAGGAAAAAATAATGTCAATGATGAAGAAAATGGGTTACGACAAATTAAGAGTAGGTCCACGGCGACTGGGTGGGGATCCGGGGGCAGAGCCCTCGACAGGGAAATAAAGTGACAGATGAGGGTCTGGGGGTGAAGCCACTCAGTTAGGAAGGCTCATATAGCCATGTTTGCGGATTTCCCAGGAATGGCTGGAGTAACAGTGGTAATTGTTTTTTTTTCACACATCCATCTAATCTTGCAATTTTTATTCCTTCCTTCAATAATTTCTTGTTATTTCCCATCACAAATGAGATAAATGAAATAATGTATTAGTAATGTTTATGAAGTAACCTAACACCTCATGTATTAGTAATGTTTATGAAGTGACCTAACCCTCCAAGATTAAGTTCCTATTACTCCAACCATTCCTGGGAAATCACAAACATTGCCATATGAACCAAAAACCTTCGTAACCCAGGGTCTTCACCCCCAGACCCCCACCCAATCACCATATATCCCTAATGGGAGCTCTGCCCCCGAATCCCTACGTAATTCTGGCACTTGTCATGACATATTTTCATTTCTGACTTTAATATTTGCCGACTTAGAATATTTCATGTATCAGTGAGCATATTTTTTTTTCTTTTATTATTTTTGTGCCATTACATTTTCCTGTAAATGTATACCTAAGTATTACGAACTGCCCAACTTCCTTACTTACTTACAGAGGTAATACCAAAAATGAAGTGCCTTAATTTTTGTCAAGGTAATCATTCCATAAACTTTTTTTAACTGTAACCCTGATTGTTATCCGCTGTAAATCTACCGCATTTATTTACATCATTAATGATAAATAACAAGAGATTCAAGCAAATTCCAGCATTCATAATTGAAAGGAATAATATTTTCAAGTTTGGATGGCTGTGTGAAACTAAAAATTTACCCGACTCTCCGAAACTCAGCAATCACTATGGCAATGACATAAATTTAATATTAGGCCTGAGTGTGCTCAACTTCAATAACTTTACCAAAATAGTCCCATTTTGAAAGACCCTGTGGAAATCTTCAATATATTCAATCATCATTATATCACATACAAATAAGAACTTCTAATGCAAGATTTTCAAGTGATGCAACAATTATGATTAACAATAAAAGGTACACACCTAAGCTCACAAGTAGCTTAATAACGTTTAAAACTTTTTCTGCTGCTGTAGAATCAAATAAGATATTAATCTATAACAATATAATTCAAATTCGTTTAGTCTCTCATGAAATATATAATGATAACAACAATTACATAAGCTAGCAACACCTGCTAAACCCGAGTTCATTAACCAAAACCTCCATTAAATCAGTATGACAATCTCACATCTCAGCTAAAACATGTACGCCATGATAATCTGCGGCAAAAGACACACAAAGCAACACTTGCCCTTCCACCATAATAAAACAAATTCCACAAAAACAAATTCAAACACACGAGTCCTTCAAGTGAATCAGCTGATCGAACTACATAGATCTCTTCCTACTAAGTTATCAGAGTCTCTATCTTTTTCCGCATCGCATTTTTAGCCTCGAAACCACTCGTGCACTGACCTGATCCTGGTATTTAAGGTCGTTCTGGCAACGGGCAACAGGAGACGCGTGAACCCACACCTTGAGGCTGCCATCTTCATCCCTTCTGAACACATACGTGAAGCCCAGCTGAGCCGCCGACCACTCTTTTCACTTGCTTTCAAGCGTTTTATTTTTGTTTCGGACACTATTTACTTTCCCTCAAATCGATCTTTTCAAATAACTAGAACTAGTAATAACGTCGTATAACTTTATGATATTTTTAAAAATGCTATCCTAATTCCATCTAGGGAAAAAGCAATAGACTTTTCCCTCCCTCCCTCTAAAAAAGAGAGATTTCCCCCCTAGGAAAACTTTCACCGCGCGGTCTAAATGCTAAGAAAATTGTCCCAGAACAAGGTCAACAGTGCGGGCGGCGGCAGGCCGGGTGTGTTGCGGGGACTGCTCGGGGATCGATCCCGCGGCAGACGACGCACCCCTCCCCCCTCGCGCGCGCCACCTTTGAATGCCCCGTCATGCACGTCAGGCACATTCACGGCCAACTCGACGCAGCCCCCACTCACGCGCCACTTTTGAATGCCCCTTCATGAACGTCAGGCACACATACGACCAACTCGACGCACTCCTTGAACGCAACCTTTAAATATCCCGTCATGCGCGTCAGACTCACACATGACCAACTCGACGCATCCCCCTCGCGCGCCACCTTTGAATGTCTCGCCATGCACACGCACACGACCAACTCGACGCACCTCCTCTCGCGCGGTAATCTTAAATGCCCATCATGCGCGTCAGGCATGCATATGGACAATTCATCATATCCTCCTCTTTGCGAGTTCTCTACGATAGTCGCACCATGCATGTCAGGTACACAAATGGCCAATCCGACGCTTTCCCACTTCACGCGCAGCCTATGGAAGCTCCATCATGCACGACAGACACACATACGGCCAATTCTGCGTCGCCCCCCAATCGCGTCTTTTTTAAATGCCCCAACATGCACACACGGCCAAATTGGTAATAGTGATTCGTATTAGCTTAATTAGTATTAGATATACACCCAAAATGACATGCGTGTAAAGTTCGTGAAAATATTTATGCAAAAAAACAGACATTAATGAATATTCAATATCTGCCATATCTGAATGCAATTAAGAAATAACTTCATTTAAGCCCTTCTAATGATAAGAAAACATATCAACGCTTTATACAAAAACAACATTTACATCCCACTGCAGCACCCATCGACAGCGCTCAAAGGTTTCCTCCAGAAGAGACGCCATAGGCCTGCAAAGATGCTACACTGTTCTCCAGGATGCTGTTTTAAGCACTAGCGTGTGTAGCTCCCCACTACCGAAGGGTCAGCTGAACGTCTGATATTTATTTAAGCGCATCTGCTCAATACGCACGCGCTCCATGCCTCTAAACATGACTTAAAACTGCTATGCAAGGAGGAAACTAGAGGGCGAACGAGTGCCAGCCGCAGTTATGTGCTTCTCTTTTCCACTTTGCGTTACGTTTTCCTTTCACATCTCTAATAAGTTTACTGTTGTTATTCCATTTTTTGTAATATGTTATATGCACGCTATATGCATTAATGAGAGACTAGTAAGAGTAAGTTACGTGGAATTGAAAGTCTAGAACAAAAAATTATGATAAACCGTCCACACTGATCATAAATCATATTTTTTCTTTGGTATCTATGATTTTTATATTCTATTCCCTCCTAGATAAGAATGCGTATATTTCTTTGCATCTGATAATCGTAAAAGTATGACGGATATTACAAGAATTTACGTTTTTGTGTGATTCAAGTTTTTTTTTTTATAACACCCGAGTTTTCACTCTTTACGCGCATTAACACACATGCAAACACACACACACCATAAATATATACATACGTATATATATATATATATATATATATATATATATATATATATTATATATATATGTGTGTGTGTGTGTGTGTGTGTGTGTGTGTGTGTGTGTGTGTGTGTGTGTGTGTGTGTGTGTGTGTGTGTGTGTGTGTGTGTGTGTGTGTGTGTGGTGTTATAACAATAATAAAATAAATATAATGAAATAATTATAATTAATGATAACTGCAATAATAATGGTAATAATTAATGATGATAATGAAATAATAATAATGATAATGATAATATATATGATAATGATAATGATATTGATGATGATGATAATAATATGATAATAACGACAATAATAATAATCATCATGAATAACAGTAATTACAGTAACAATAATAATGATAATGATAACAAAATTGATAATGATAATATCAGTAGCAACAATAAATATAATGATAACAATGATAGCAATAACAACGAAAATAATGATAATTGCAATAGTGACACTAGAGATAATGAAAATAATAATAATAACAACGATAATAACAACATGAATGGTGATAGTAATGGTAACAATATTAATG
This sequence comes from Penaeus vannamei, assembly GCF_003789085.1. Classification (NCBI taxonomy): domain Eukaryota; kingdom Metazoa; phylum Arthropoda; class Malacostraca; order Decapoda; family Penaeidae; genus Penaeus; species Penaeus vannamei. The sequence continues at coordinate 9,992 of NW_020872696.1, forward strand.
GTGATAATAGCAATGATATCAATAATGATAATAATAATAATGATAATAATAACAATGATAATAACAATGATGATAATAACAATAACAATCATCATAATACCAATAATAATGATAATAGTAATAATGATAATGGTGATGATGATAATGATGATAACAAAAATAATGATAAAAATAATGATAATGATAATAAAATAACAATACTAGTGTTAATAATGATAATAATGATAATAATAACAATAACAATAATGTGGAGGATAATAATGATAATGCTGAAGATAACAACAACAAACATTAATGATAATAACAATAATGATGATGATAATAATAATGATAAAGACAGTAATGATAATTATATTGATAATGATAATGATGATATTAGTAATATGATAATGATACTGATAATGATAATGATAACGATAACAACAACGACAATAATAGTAATGATAATGATATAATCAAAACGGTGATATTGATCTCATTGTTAAAATCATAATGATAATAATGATATTATTAATATCATAATGATAATAATAATAATGATATTATCAAAATCATAATGATAATGATAATAATAAGGATAATGATAATGATTATGATAATATTAATGACAACAATAATAATAATGATAACAGGAACAACAATAATAAAGATAATGATAATAATGATAAAAACAACAACAACGATAATAGTAATAAGAATGGTAATAGTAATGGTAATAACAGCAACAACGACAATAATGATAATGATAAAAATAATAATGATAATAATAACAGTGGAATAATAATTAATAATAATGATAATAATATATAATAGTAATAATGATAATAAAATATGATAATGATGATGATGATAATAATATGATAATAATGATGATAACATGTAAGTAATAATGATGATGATGAGGATGATAACAACAACAAACATTAATAATAATAACAATAATGATAATAATGATGATAATAATAATAATGATAATAATAATATTGATAATGATAATAATAGTAATTAATGTAATAATGATGATTATTAAAACAATACCAATAATGATTATTATGATTATGATAATTATGATGATGATAATGCTAATAGCAATAATGAAAATAACATCAATAATTATAATGATAGTAATAATGAAAATAATCATTGTAATAATGATAATGATAATGGCGATGATGATAATAATGATAGTAATATCAATAAAAATAATCTTACTATCATTATTATCATTGATATTAATGTTATGATATTGATAACAACAACAATAATAATATAAATATCGATGATTATCATTATCATGATAATAATAATTATCATTATTATCATAATAATGATAATAATAAACATAATAGTGATAACGAAAATGATAATAATGATGATGGTAATAACGATAGTATAAATAATAACAATGATAACAACAATAGTGCTAATAAAATGATGATGATAATAATATGACATTGATAAGAATAATACTAACAAGAAAAACAATAAATACCAGAAATAATTCTAGAGAAGTAAAGGTCGACTACAGTAGTCCATACTATCTAACAACAATGTAACAAAATAAATAAACATATTAATTAACACCATAATTTTCAATTCTATTTGTCACTGTTTTAGAGACATGGACAAAGCTTTCTCCATTTCTTACGGCCAAATTGCAAACAAACAAACGGGACACATTTTTACACATCTTTTTTCCAACCACTCAGAGGTGTGTGATAAGTCATACTATCCCGCCGATAAGAACGAAATACCTGCACTTGTAATCTATGATAAGCTATCTGCTTCGCACTTTCAAACACCTGCTTTCAAGCAAAGAGGGAATACCCGTGGACGTGATTTGTACTCTATCGAAAGCAGGAAAATATTTTTGTGAAATCATTGGGAAAATATTTATGTGAGATCACTGTTGCATTTGTTCTGCCGTCTAACGTGCCGCAATCATTTGCTGTTTGTGTTTTAATGTCTTTTGTATGTTAACAGAGTAGTATAATTCTAGTACATAAGAATATAAGTGAAATATAGCAACAGACTTTAGCAATAATAGTGAGAATGCCGGTGGTATAAGCAAAAGAGATGATAGTAATGATTATAAAGTTTAACTCATTAGGTTGATAGGTAATGACTACTAATAATTAACTAACAACAACAAACAATAATGTTGATAATGATAATGATAAAAGCAACAATATGATCACATAAAGAATGATAATAATCATTATCATACTGCTCTTACTACCCTTGTTACTATCCTTTTTATTCATATTTTTCTTATTATTTCATATCATTATATTATTATTTATTATATTTCTTTATCATTTTATTTACTGTTATCATTATTATCATCATCATTATTATTATCATTATTTTTATCATCATTACTACAACGACTTTTACTAGTATTATCATTGTTATCCCCATCATTATTATCATTACCATTATCATTATTATTGTTATTGCTATTATTATTCTTATTATTGCAATCTTTATTCGATTTTTATTATTCTTA
>NW_020872696.1:20000-25000 GCF_003789085.1 Penaeus vannamei
ATATTCATGCCTGCTCACAACCCCTCCGTTCGTCATTTCAGTGTTAACGCTACTCGTCTCCGCGTGTCCACACACACTCCTCTTTCTCGTTTTCCGAGTCCCGGTTCATCATATTAGCTTCCTCTCTCGAGATTATCATTTATAAGTAATTCTGTGAAGAAAAAGACGACTTCCTCTGGCGTGAGATTCATCATATGTAGATTTTCATGTCCAAACCGCATTTTACTGACGGTATCATACTCGATCTCTTCATGGAGGCTTGCCACCAGCGATGGACGACAGATGGTATCGCCGACTGAACACCCATTATCTAACAGATTACAATAGTCTTACATAAATGATTCAAGGCCTATGTACAACGATTGCCTCCTCTCTCCCTCTATCAATTTCTCTGTCTCTGTCTGTCTGTCTGTCCTCTCTCTCTCTCTCTCTTCTCTCTCTCTCTCTCTCTCTCTCTCTCTCTCTCTCTCTCTCTCTCTCTCTCTCTCTCTCTCTCTCTCTCTCTCCCTCCCTCCTCCCTCCTCCTCCCTCCCTCCCTCCCTCCTCCCTCTCTCTCTCCTCTCCTCCCTCTCCTCTCTCTCTCCTCCCTCCCTCTCTCTCTCTCTCCCTTCTCTCTCCTCCTCTCCTCTCTCTCCCTTCCTCCTCTCTCTCTCTGTCACTGATTCTCTTTCTTTTAGTGTAGCCTAAATGGTACGTGATGCAACTCTGTGGAGACATACTGACCTGTTAAATAGGGTACTATGACTTGTCCCTTTTCTCTCCCTAACGCTCGGTCTTTTATACATCAAAATATCTATTCATCGAGCCAGTTTACTGTAAACACATCATCATGACCAGTGGGTTGGGAATGGGAAGTGAAGTCGACGATCGCCACAAACGAGTCGTCCTTGTTCACCCTCCAGCTGTGTTCCCACGAACTGCCGAGGCCACCGAGCAGCCCGCACGCCCACCACTCGCCCTCTAACACGTTCACACTCACTCCAAGCCCTGAACTCGCACTTCGTCTCCTCTGCGGGGAAAGGAACAACTCTGACAGGGGTATTCTGCGTCCTTGTCAAAGCTTTTTCCCGAAGCAGGCAGAAGAAGACAAAGAAAGATGTATATATAAAAGAGCATGGCCATGAAAAGGTGGTCATGGGAAGCCCAAAGTGTTCATGATTCGGTATGTCCTGAACGAGAGGCGGGTGAGGTGGGGTTGATGGGGTGATGGCGGGGAGGCAGGGGAAGATGGTGGGGAGCGGGTCACAGGATGGGGGTGCCAGGTGGTGCCACCGTATGATGTGCCTGCATCGCTGCCAATCCACCCTTCTGTATCACTATCCTAGCCTCTGCCATGCCACGGTCCTTATAACAGGCCAATTGAGATTCCACGAAATGATTGATAAATACAAAAATTCAAGCGGCAATTGCTTTACTTTCTCCTCAACGCACGCTTGTCGATCCACGAAAAGGAGCTGCGGATTTATTACGCGAGGAGAGATAACCTTCACAGATCACAGATGCCTCTGATCTCTACCAAGCGTAATCTGCTTTGAGCTTGATCTCATGTAACTGTATAGTTTGTTTTTATCCTTCAGATCCATATCTACTATTTTCCGCGACACTGTAAAAGTCTGCGTGTTTAATATATCTTAACTACTTTCCTAATGCCTCGTTTTACTTAATTTTACTGGTTTAAAGTAGTACTTACCAAGGTCTAAATTAGTATTTACAACGCATAAGTAAGAAGTAAACAAATGCCACGTGCCTTTTTGAATCGTAAATTTTGTAGGATTAATGATATAGTAACTATAACACTATCTCAAGAAGCTGTTTTAAATATACCTTGCATATACATCAATATACGTGTATTAAGTATCCGACATAAAGGTTAATATCTCCTTTGACTACCCCGATCTTTTCTCTTCCACAATCCATTATGAAAAGCTCATTTTAAATCGCCAATTTGCTTGTATAAATGTAAACCCTCCAGTCCGAAAGTCACCATCCTTGTCTCCCCGTACGAGGGTCCATCTGCGTTGTAAACATTACCGTATTTAGCAACTTCCTTCGAATAAGAATAGCCAACAAAAATACTGACATCCAGCATCGTAACACCGAGATATTAAGAGTGCCCGCCTCACTCGAGGACCCTGATCGCAAACCACAAGACTCTCCCTTGTACACAAATGACCACACGCATACCCTCACACATGCTAATATCCTCATGCGTCCTCCCACACGTTTATACATGAGCAATTATACATTCTAATGTGTAAAAAAAAACACACGTACACACAAAGACGTGCACGCAGCCACATGAGCACGAAGTACAATTGATAAGAGCAGATACCAAGGAGACAGACGTTCCCGCGAGATAGGATGTTCCGGGAACAGCAGACGCAGATAAACCACGTGTTCAGAACGATGGGATATCAGCAGGCGTCGCTCGCATTTCCTCTGAAGTCATAATTCTAAATGGAGGCGCCCATGAAACGATGTGTCAGCCTCGCGAGAGCTGCGATGATGCTACCGCCTCATTAGCGAGGGGAAAATATGGTTTCCCGACAATACGTGTGTAGTATTTTTAACTTGATATTTGCATGTGCTGCGATACAATAGTAAAGGACTTACTGTTTCGCTCCCTTTCATACGTATAAAAATATCGAATATAAACTGCATTTACTTGATATCAGGATTTAATTCCTAAGTTGAATGATATAGATGTTTTTGGGGAAATGTTTTTGAAGGGGAATAATAATAAAAATCAGTGTTCCAAAATTTCATATATATAAATGTGTGTGTGTGTGTTCATACATACATATATATACATATATCCTTTTTCTTTTTCCCCTTTTCCTCCGTCGTCAGCACAGCGCAGCGTCTTAGCCGAACATGACTTGCAAGGACATGTTGTCGCCGTGTTCATGGTTGCTTTTCTTTGCCGCTTTGGACCGGATGTATCCAAACATGATTCCCAGATTTCCTCCACGCTGCTTTTGTTTCCGCTGACTGCCGGTGCTTTAGGCTTTTTACGGTGTTTCTGAGTATATCATCAACGCACTCACACACACACACACACACACACACACACACACACACACAACACACACACACACACACACACACACACACACACACACACACACACACACACACACACACACACGGCACACACACACACATATAATATATATATATATATATATATATATTTGTATATATATATATGTAGATATAATATATATGTATAAATATGTATAATATATATATATATATATATATATATATATATATATATATATATATATATATGTATATACTTAACATATGTATATATAGATGGGTAGATAGATAGATATGTAGGTAGATACATACATGCATACTTGCATATATGTACATATATATATATAGATAACATCTGTCTGTCTGTTTGTCAGTCAGTCTGTGTCTCTCATTCTCTTTCTCCCTTTCTACCCCGTCTCACTCTACACACACACACACACATATATAAGTGTGTGTCTGGGTGCGTATGTGTTTGTGTGCACATATATATTTATCTTGATCTTCTTCTCTCTCTCTACCTATCTATATCTATATATGTATATATATATATATATACATATACATACACACACACATATATGTGTGTGTGTGTGTGTGTGTGTGTGTGTGTGTGTGTGTGTGTGTGTGTGTGTGTGTGTGTGTGTGTGTGTGTGTGTATGTGTGTGCGCGCGCGTGTGTGTGCACGTGTGTGTATGTCTATCTATAAACATATACGTACATACGCATGTACATATCGGAAAATCGTCGCGACCAGAAAGAGGTCTGTTATGCATGGCGTAAGGTATCGAAGGACACGCTGAAAGCTGCGGTAGATCGTACTGTAGTCTTGAAAATGTCAACGCTCTTCACCTCTGAAGCTGCCTGCGACGACCCCGTCTTCTGCTTGAAGTTAGCCAACGCCATGAGCAGAGGGCGCCGGGCTAGGCTTGAACCCGTGACAGAAACCATGCGTTCTGTTTGGTGCGCTTCGGTGTTCTTCCACCGTAAAACTATATTGGTATTTTCTTAGTAATTGTAGCTTGTCGGCGAATTTCATACAGGGGTGGGGTGGGGGGGGGGCACGCATGTATCAAAATTATGCTTTAATATCAGTTCATTAATATATATCGACCTGACCTCTCTTAACAACAACGTCGATTTCAGTGTTGATTTGTGGAGGGAAAAAACAGGTGTTCCCTCGATGCCTCCTGGCCATTCCTGTCCAACGACAATGAAAACAAAGACGAAATAAACAAATTGGATGTATCATACCAGAAAATGAACCTACTTCTGTACTTAGTAAGGTTAAACCAAGAATTACACTCCAAAGATACTTTCCTTAGCGTATTCATTACATAAGGATGTACCACATACGTTTTGGTTTAGTAAGCTAAACATTTAAAAAAAATTGACTCAAATTTCACTGATAAAATTATTTAGATATAATCTTATATCCTTTTCAAAGTAGCTAAGCTGTGTTAAAAAAATAGATGGCGATCCCCGTTGCTCTCATTGAAAATACTCCCTTCTCGGTACACCTGATATTCTGAACTCTGTACCCGCCGTTCAAAAGCAATAGTAGAAAGAAATCATTGATGTGAAGAATGTGCCTCGAGTATTGATAATTTTATGTCAGCAAACCACACGAAATATGCTGATTAGTCATTATAAGCACAGACTAAATGCTTCGCTACTTTTTGGATTCCGAATGTATTGTGACGACTAAAAATATATCTTTTAATAAACATATTTAACCATCTCATCAGGAAATCAGAAAGTATGAAATGAATAGGTATTTTATATAAATGTATAATTTAAACTTACCACAATATTTTACATAACTGCCATATAAAAACACATATTTGAACATGAAATCATACGAAATACCTGCTTGATACAAGAGGCGGAATAAAGGAATTGATAAAAATCCAAGACCATTTGTAAATGCAATGCTGAAGAAAAATAATTTGATACAA
>NW_020872696.1:45000-67500 GCF_003789085.1 Penaeus vannamei
AGAAATGATGAGGATGATAAGCAAAATCCAGAAATAATACTAAAGTCATATTGATTCCAAGTGTATGATCTGAAATTATGGGTCTGATTTTCTCAAATTTGATAGGAAATTATGATAGATTAACTATTACATGGCTAAACTTGACTGGACACCTTTTTGTATCTATAGATTTTAGAAAGATAGCTTTAGATTTTTTTTTTATGTGGTTATGTTTACGATAGATTTATATAGAAAGTAACAGATGCCCAAAGAAGGAAAAGAATATAGGAATTTGCAGTAAATGAGTTTGAAAAATTTTTTTTTTTTTTGTGTTGATTATCTTGTGTTCCTTCCTGAAGTAATTCTAACTTTCTGTAATCTGTGATCTTGTGTTTCATCTTGATCCATTTTGAACTTTCTGTAGTCTTTGGTATTGTGTTCCATCCAGATTCATTTCAAACTTTCTGTAGTCTGTGACTGAAGGCCTACAATCTGCACTGATAATGAGGCAGTTTCAAGTCATTGCCGTGGCCTCCACACCTTCAGCATTTGGCAAAGACCAAGAAACCACTTTGTATATTTTGAAAAGATAGAGCTTGAATTGGTTACTTATTTGATGATACATTGCATAAGATCTCTCTTGCCAGAACTTCTGTTATGAAGGTTTGTTGGCCTTGGCTATAAGACCAATTTTTGCCAGCAGGCATAGAGGCTGTGTCAGTCAGTGCACAGACCAGTGGCAGATTACTAGGTGTCATGTAAAAGTTCACAGAAAAGGTATTTTGATTAAATTCATTTTCTTCTCCATTATATGTTATAAGGTTTCTATAACAGACTAAGATATGATACTTATAGCATCCTATGTTAAATATAGGCTTGATTGTATATAGAAATACTGATTAATAGAGGTGTGGATCTTCAGAAGTGAGCATTCATTACAAATGTGCAAAGGAGAATAGATATAGATTTACTTGTGCAACTATGGATGTGAATAGGTACAGGCAGAAAGATTCAAGGACAGAAGCATACATTTAGTTACAATCAGAAATGCATAATGTACACAGAGGAACCGGCGTGAATATACTTTCACAGATTTTAAGTAAATAGTCTTCCTTTTGCTTACATTCATTCTTGCCCGTTCTCCTTCCAGTTTGCAGACTGAACCTAGATATTCCTAACAATATGTACTTTTATCCAGTAAATAATTTATGTATATACAAAAACATATGCACTCTGAATCAGTACATTTCAAAACAAGAGTATTATCCAGTATGAGCAAATCCTTGCAGGCAGCTTGTACATGTAGACCTGTAAATTGTATGTAAGTACACTTACATATGCTTAGCTTATACATCTGTTTGTTCAATTTAACTTATGCACACACAAACACTACATGTATGCACATGCACTACATGTACTCACACACACACACACATACACATATACACACACACTACATGCAAGTATATACATACACTACATATATATACACACACTACATGAAAGCATTTTCAAACACACTATATGTAAGCATATACACACACACTACATGTAAGCATATACACACACACTACATGTAAGCATACACACACACACACACACACACACACACACACACACACACACACACACACACACACACACACAACACACACACACACACACACACACACACATACACACACACACATACACACACACACACACACACTACATACAGGCACACACACACACACTACATACACACACACACACACACATACACACACACACACACACACACACACACACACACACACACACACACACACACACACACACACACACACACACACACACACACACACACACACTACATGGAAGCACACACACTCACACTACATGCAAGCACACACACACACTACATGCAAGCACACACATGCACACTACATGCAAGCACACACACACTACATGTATGGACACAGACACACAAACACACACTAAGTGTATGGACACACACAACATATATGCACACACACATACTACATGTATACACACACTACATGTATGCATGTGTATATGCATGCACATATGCATACACACACATACACTCATCCACACATGCATGCACACGTGCACACATATGCATACACACACAGATACATACAGCCACACACATGCAGATGAACATACACATGCAGATGGAAATTCACACACATGCAGATGAACACACACATGCAGATTAACATACACACACATGCACTTTTACACACATGCATGCATGTACACACACACACATGCATGCATGCACACACTCATGCATGCATGCGTGCACACATATGCACATACATACACATACATGCATGCACACACATGCACATATATGCAAAAACATACACACACATGCACATGTCCACACATACACATGTCCACACATACACATTCCCACACATCACTTGTCTACACATACAAATGCCTGCACATATAGATATGCCCACACATACACATGCCTGCACATGCACATGGCCACAAATACACATGACCCCCCCCCCCCACACACACACACACACACAGATACACATACATTTTTCTGTCTCCTCTCTCCTATCCCTTGTCTTGCCTCCTACTCTCTCCTTCTTTCTCTCTTCTCTCAGTTCTTCATTGTCTCTTTTCTTTTTCTCTCCTCTCTCAGCTGATTCTCTTTCCTCTCTCCTCTCTCTTTTTTTCTCGCCTCTCATTTCCTTTCTCTTTCCTCTCTTCTCTCTTTCTCCTCTTTCATCTCCTTTCTCTTTCCTCTCTCTTCCCTCTTTTTTCTCTCTCTCTCTTTCATTCTCTCTTCTCTTCTCCTTTATCTCTCCTCTCTCTCCTCTTTTCTCTCTTCTCCTTTAACCTCTTCTCTCACTTCTCTATTTTTCCTCTCTCCTCCTCCTCCTCCTCCTCTTAACTTCCTACCTTCTTCCCCTTTTCCTCCTTCTCATTTCCTTTCTCTTTCCTCTCTCCTCTCTTTCTCCTCTCTCATCTCCTTTCTCTTTCCTCACTCTTCCCTCTTTTTTTCTCTCTCACCTCTCTTCTCCTTTCATTCTCTCTTCTCTTCTCCTTTATCTCTCCTCACACCTCTCTCCTCTTTTCTCTCTTCTCCTTTAACCTCTTCTCTCACTTCTCTATTTTTCCTCTCTCCTCCTCCTCCTCCTCTTAACTTCCTACCCTCTTCCCCTTTTCTTCCTTCTCCTTCTCTTTCTCTTCCCCTTTTCCTCCTCCTTCTCTTCTTCCTCCTCCTTCTCCTCTTCCTCCTCCTCCTCCTCCTCCTCCTCCTTCCCCTCCTCCTTTCCCCCCTCCTCCTCCCCTTCTTCTCCTCCTCCTCCCTTCTTCCCTCCTCCACCTCCCCTTCTTCCTCCTCCTCCTCTTCTTCCTCCTCCTCCTCCCCTTCCTCCTTCTCCTCCCCTTCCTCCTCCCTCCTCTTTCCCCCCCTTCCTCCACCTCCCTTCCCCCCCTCCTCCTCCCTTTTCCTCCTCCCCCTTCCTCCTCCTCCTCCCCTTCCTCCTTTTTCCCTTTCCTCCTCCTCTCCCCTTCTTCCTCCTCTTCCTCCTTTCTTCCTCCTCTTCTCCCTTTCTCCCTCCTCTTTCTCTTCTCTTCCTTCTCTTTTCTCCTCCTTCCTCCTTTTCCCCTCCTTCCTCCTCCTCTTTCTCCTCCTCTTTCCTCCTCTCTTTCCTCCTCTTCCTCCTCTTCTCCTCCTCCTCTTCCTCCTCATTCTCCTCCTCCTCCTCTTTCTCCTTCTCATTCTTCTCTCCCTCTTCTCTCCTCATCTCTCTCCTCATCAATCTCCTCCCCCTCCTCTCCTCCTCCTCTCTTTCCTTCTCCTCCTTTCCTCCCTTTTTCTCCTCCCCTTTCCTCCTTTTTCTCCTCCCCTCCTCTTTCTCCTCCTCCTCCTCCTCCTCCTCCTCCTCCTCCTCTTCCTCCACTACTTATTTCTCCTCCTCCTCCTCCTTTTCTACCTCTTCCATCTCCACTACCTATTTCTCCTCCTCTACCTATTTTTCCTCTTCCTTATCCTTCTTCACCTCTTCTTTCTTCTTCTTTATCTCTTTTTTCTCTTTCTTCACCTCCTCCTTCTTCTCCTCCTCCTCCTCCTCCTCCTCTTCTTCTTTTCTTATTCCTCCTCCTCTTCCTCTTCTCCTCCTCTCCTCCTCCTCCTCCTCCTCCTCCTCCTCCTCCTCCTCCTCCTCCCCCCCCCCCCCTCCCCCCCCCCTCCATCTCTTCCTCCCCCTTTCTCCTCCTCCTCCTCCTCCTCCTCCTCCTCCTCCTCCTCCTCCCCCTTCCCCCCTTCTCCTTCCCTCCTTCCCTTTCCCTCCTTCCACTTTCCCTCCTTCCCTTTCCTCCTCCTTCTCCCTCTTCCTCCCCCTTCTCTCCCCCTTCTCCTCCTCCTCCCCTTCTTCTCCTCCTCCTCCCCCTTCTTCTCCTCCTCCACCTACTCTTTCTCTTCCTCCTCCTCCACCTACTCTTTCTCTTCCTCCTCCTCCACCTACTCTTTCTATTTCTCCTCCTTCTTTCATATCCTCCTCTTCCTTTCTCTTCCTCTTCCTCATTCTCCTTTCTCTTCCTCCTCGTCCTTTCTTTTCCTTCTCCTCCTTTCTCTTCCTCCTACTTTCTCTTCCTCCTCCTCCTTTCTCTTCCTCTTCCTCCTCCTCCTCCTTTCTCTTCCTCTTCCTCCTCTTTTCTCTTCCTCCTCCTTTCCTCTTCCATTTCTTCCACCTTTCTCTTCCTCCTCCTGTTTTCTCTTCCCCCTCCTCCTCTTTTCACTTCCTCCTACTGCCTCCTTATCTTCTTCTCCTCTTCTTCCTTTCTTCCTCCTTTCCTTTGTTTTCCTTCCTCATCTTCCTTTCTTTTCCTCCTCTTTTCTCCTCTCTTCCTTTTCTCCTCTTCCTCCTGTTTCTCTTTCCTTTCCTCTCCTCCTCCTCCTCTCCTCCTCCCCTCCTCCTCCTCCTCCTCCTCCTCCTTCTGTTTTCTCTTCCTCCTCCTCCTTTCTAATCCTCTTCCTCCTCCTCTTCCTTTCTAATCCATCACCTCCTTTCTCTTCCTCCTCCTCCTCCTCCTCTTTTCTAATCCATTTTCTAATCCTCTTCCTCTTCCTTTCTAATCCATCACCTCCTTTCTCTTCGTCCTCCTTTCTCTTCTTCCTACTTTTCCACGTCGCCGTTCTCCACCTCATTCTGCTCTTCTACCTGCTCTTCCTTTTCCTTTTCTGCTATGTTGTTCTCCACTTCCACCCTTTCCCTGTTGTCTCTGTTCCTCCTACCTCTTCCTGATGTTAATGAAATGGTTCTCTAATGAATATTTGTTTTAGATTTTTAAGATTGTATTTATATATTACTGTAGATGGAAGTTGAATATAGGTTTGCTTTTATCGTTTTGCCCTAGAAAGAAAGGTACATATCTGAATGTACCTCACAAAGGCTGTGACCCTTCCCAGAAGGCCACCCGTCAGCCCGCATGGTCTTCTTGTTCGCAGATGTTTTTTGGTGTTGTGTCTTTGAGTATGTTCTTGTTAAGATGTACATTACTCAATTGTGTGTTTTTTTTTTACTCAATTTTTACGATGGCTTTGCAGCATTAGAACTGATTCCAGTTTTCTGGTATGGTTATAGATGTTTTTATAGTTTGGATTGCTCTCTGTGTATCTTTTATCGAAGTTCTTATTTACATTCTTCATTTATTTATTTAGTGTATATATTTATTTCTTCTTGGAAAGAGTTTTATTTATTCTTGTGTACATATTTTTGTGTGGGGAATTTAGTTCATCCTTGGAAATTCACAACCAAGTACAGTGTTTACAAGTGACAAAAGTGGCTTTTGATTGCCAAGTCCTTATTGTGCTTAATCTCATCATAGGAGATTGTCTAATGGTGAGCAGTGGTCAGGATGTAGTTCATTTAGTAGTTACCTCATGCTGGGGGTGATGGGTAGGGGTGGGTGTGTAGGAACGTCAGTTGCCACATTTGGAAATGGTGTGATATTACTTGCATTATTTTTGGTTCAGCTGAATTTTCCAATAACAGATTTTAAAATCATGTCCATTTTCCTGTGTTCTTATGTCCATTTTCTTATGTGTTCTGTGTTCTTATGTTCTATCATTTTTCCTCTTGTTCTTCATCCTCTCCTCCTCCTACTCCTCTTCTCCTCTTCCTCCTCTTCTTCTCCTCCTCTACTTCTTCTCCTCCTCCTCTTTCCTCTCCTCCTCCTTCTTCTTCTCTTCTGCCTCTCTCCTCTCCTCCTCCTCTCTCCTCCTCTCCTCTCCTTTTTTCTTCTCCTCCTTCTTTCTCCTCCTCCTCCTCCTCTTCTTCTTCTTTTCCTCTTCTTCCCTCCTCTTGTTTTCTTCCTCCTCCTCCTCCTCTTGTTCTCCTCCTCCTCCTCTGTTTTCCTCCTGCTCTTGTTCTCTTCCTCTTCTTCCTCTTCTTCCTCTTTCTCCTCCTCCTCTTCCTCTTCTTCTCTTCCTCCTCCTCTCTGCTCTTCCTCCACCTCCCTTCTCCTCTTCTCTTCTTCTCCTCTTCTTTTCCTCTTCTTCTCCTCCTCCAATTGTTTTCCCTCCTCCAATTATTCTCCTCCTCTCTCCTCCTCTCCCCCTCCTCTTGTTCTCCTCCTCCTCCTCCTCCTCTTGTTCTCCTCTTCCTCCTTCTCCTCTTCTTGTTCTCCTCCTCCTCCTCCTCCTCCTCCTCTCCTCTTCTTTTTTCTCCTCCTCCTCCTCCTCCTCCTCTTGTTCTCCTCTCTCTTCTTTTCCTCCCCTCTGCTCTCTTCTTCTCCTCCTCTTTTTCTTCTTCTCCTCCTCCTCCTCCTCTTCTTTTTCTTCTTCTCCTCTTCCTCTCCTTTTTTCTTCTCCTCTTCTTCTCCTCCTCCTCCTCCTCCTCCTCCTCCTCCTCCTCCTCCTCCTCTCCTTTTTCCTTATCTCTCCTCCTCCTCCTCTTCTTCTTTTTTCCTCTTCTCCTCCTCCTCCTCCTCTTGTTTTCCTCTTCCTCCTCCTCCTCCTCCTCTTGTTTCCCCCTCCTCCTCCTCCTCTTGTTCTCTTCCTCTTCTTCTCTTCCTTCTTCTCCTCCTCCTCTTCCTCTTCTTCTCTTCCTCCCTCCTCTTCTGCTTTCCTCCACCTCCCACCTTCTTCTCCTCCTCCTCCTCTTCTCCTTACCTCTTAACTCTACCTCATTCCTCTCCCTTTATCTCCTTTTTTTCTTCTCCTCCTCCTCCTCCTCCTCCTCTTCATCCTCTTACCTCCTCCTTCTTCTTTTGCGCGTCTTCTCCTCCTCTTGTTGCTCGGCTCCTCCTCCTCTTGTTCTCCTCCTCGTTGGTTTTCGCTCCCTCCCTCCCCTGCCTCTTGTGTCTCCTCCTCCGTCCTGCCTCTGTGTTCATCCTCCTCAATCTCCGTTGTTCTGCTTGCCTCTTTTTGTTGTCGACTGCCTTCCTGCTTGTTCTCCTCCCGTCCTTTCGTCTTCGTTCTCTTTCCTCCTCTTTCGCTGCGCTGCCTCGGCTCGCTCTTCTGCTCTTCCTCGCACCTGCGCGCTTCTTGCACCTCGCTCCTCCTCTTTTCCTTACCTCTGTAGCTTCTACCTCATGTCGCTGCTTCCTTTAACTCTCTTGCCTTTCCCCTCGATGCTCCCATTTTCTCTGCCCATGCCTCTCCTCTGCGCCCCATCTGGCTGTCCTCCCTCTTTCACGACGTCCTTTTCCCTCAATAGTCCTTCCTCTGCTCTTTCTTGTTCTTTCCTCTAACCTCCTGCCTCCTCCTGCGCTCGCCCGCTCCTGCGCTCATCCTCCTGCCTCCTCCTCCTGGGCCTCCTCGCTCCTCCTCTCCATCTTCTGCTTGCCCTCCTGTCTTCTCGCATCTCCCGGCCCTCCTTCTTTGCTCGCATGCTTCCTCGGCTGCCCATCTGCTCCAATCTTCTGCCTCCTCCTTCTCCACATCTTGCCTCCTTGTCCATGCTCCTGCCTCCTTCTCAAGTCGTTCTCCTCCTGCCTTCTCAATCTTCTTCGCTCCTTCATGCTCATGCTCTCCTCGCTCCCTCCTCCTCCTTCTCCATGTTCTCCTCCTCCTCCTCGCATACTTCTCGCTCCTTCATCTAATCTTGCTCCTCCTCTCTCGCATCTACCCCTCTCCTTTCTCCATCATGCCATCTTCTGCCAATCTTCTGCCATCTTCTGCCTTCTCCTCGCTCCATGCTTCTCGCCATCTTCTTCCTTCTCCTTCTCCTCCTCGCATGCTTCTCGCTATGCTCCTCCTCCTCGCTCCCTGCCTCGCTCCATCTTCTCCATCGTTCTCATTCTCCTGCCTGCCATCTTCTCCATCTTCCTTCCTGTCTCCTGCCTGCCATCTCTCTACGTCTTCCTTCCTTCTCAGCTCCCCATGCTTCTTCTCCGTCCTCCATCTTCTCCTCCTCCTTCGCTCCTCCTCTCTCCTCCCATCTCTCCTCGCTCCCTCCTCTCCATCGTTCTCCATCTGTCTCACATCTGTCCTCTGTCTTCTCCGTTCTGCTCTCCTCCCATCTTCTCCGTCTTCTCTTTTCCTCCTGCCTCCATCTTCTCCTCTCCTCCTCCATCTTCTCCGTTCTCCTCCTCGCATGCTGTCTCCGCTTTCCTCTCGCTCCGTTCTATTCTTTTCCTCTTTCCCTTCTCCTCGCATCTTCTCTCCTCCTCCTCTCCTGTCCTCCTCCTGTCGCTCCTCCTCCTCCGCTCGCTCCTCCTCCTCGCTCCTCTGCCTCCTCCCTCGCTTCTATGACAAGATCTTCTCCTCCTGCCATCCATGCTCCTCCGTCCTCTTCCTTTTTATTTGTTGTCATCGCTCCTCCGTTTTTATTGCCTCATTTTTAACACTCTCTTTTTAAACTCTTTCCCTCCTCTTATTTATGTTTTTTTAAAAATAAAAAACCCTTTGGCCTCAATATTCCTCAGTGTATGCTGCTAATTTTTCCCTATCGTCACTTTGTCCTCGTCTTCGTTGTCCTTTCCTCGATGCTCTGTTCCTTTCTCACTGCTTTCCTGCTCCTCTTCTCCTTTGGCTTTCTCTGCCTTCGCCGTTCTGCGTCTTCATGTTTATATCCTTCTCATCCGTTTTTTTTTCTTTCCATCTCTCCCCTTCTTCTCTCAGTTTCAATTATCTAAACCTTACTCTCGCCTCTCTCTCGCTCCCCCTCAAGCAGGCCTTTCTGCCTCGCTCGCCCGTCCCTCTCCTCTCTGCTGCTCTATCTCTCTCTGCCTCTGCCTGCTCTCTCTCTCGGATCGTCTCTCTCGGTCTCTCGATCGTCTCTCTCTCTCTCTCTCTCTCTCTTTCTCTTTCTACTTTCTGGCTTTCTCTTTCTCTCGTCTCCGCTCTCTCTCTCTGCTCGTCTCGATCGTCTCTCTCTCTCTCTCTCTCTCCAGGTCTTCTGTCCCTGGCTCTTCTCTTCTCTCTCCCGCCTCTCCTCATCTCGTAAGTGCTCTTCGTCATCTCGTCTTGCTTTCTCCTCTTTCTCGCCCCTCGATCGTTGCTTTCTCGGATCTGTTCTCTTTTTCTCTTTCCTTTGGTCCCTTTTTTGGTGTCTCTCTTTTGCCGCCTTGCCTGGTCCCGCCTCGGTCCGCCTCCCCCTCCCCGCCTCTCCGCCTGTGGGGTGCTTTAATTCTTCATTCGCATCTAAATTTCTCTAATCTCTTGGGCAAAATTCAAAAGTTAAGAAATATATCTTGGAATAAGGCATATTTATGTTTTTTGAGCTGCATCCACTTATAATAGCTCATTGACTATCCATCTTGCACTTGAACCGTGTTCAATTATTGGCCAAAGTTTCTTAAAAAAAGTGTTTTATTTGTTAAAAGCTGAAGAGCTGGAAGGCGATCGTAATAGCAGCATACACGTTCTATTTATGCACTTGCTTTTGAGAGTTTAGTTGTCTGTTTTTCGCTGTTTGCCCATGTCCTTTTTTTAATTAGGTGATGTCAAAACTCCTTTTCCTTTCTTTCCTCTGATAAGTTTTTAGACATTACATATTTGTTTCCACGCCGATTTTTAAAAATGGCAATTCTGTATTGTAATCAATAAAGAATTGGGTGAGAATATAATATAGAAATATAGATTTTAACCCATTGATGCCATGAACATATGTATACATAGGCTGCATTTTTTTCTCAACTTTACTTAGTCAAATGTAACTCCTGAAGTGGCTTGTCATCAAGGAGTTGGTTATGAGGCCCAACTGACCTCCCCTACATAACTGATCCCTAAAATTTTCTTATGAAAAGTGTCAAATTGTCAAAATTTGTCAATAAATTCCTAGTAATTTGATAGAAAATGAAGATTGATAATGATTGATTAATGATTTGTTAATTGGATTAGTTAATGATTTTATGAATTATTATGATGATTACAATAAAGATGATTATGATAATGATGAGTAATATATTGTAATAGAAAACATTGATAGTATGATGATGATTATGATGATGATTATAATGAGGATAGAAAAGTTAATGGTAATAGATGTTGAACCATTTTAGCTGAAAATTCAGAGAATGAGTAAGATCTTGTAGGCATGGTAATTGACTCCTTGGTTACAGACTGTATAAATTAAAACAAAGTGATAGTGGACACTGCATGTACCAAGTGCCAATAGTTTAATACTAATGTGTGCATTGGAATGAATGTGTGCAGATATAAAAATAGATGAAGAGATGATGGTTATCAGAGTGGGAATATATATTTAGTTTAGCGACACAGCAACACACAACACACAACACCCCGACACACACACAGCACACAGCACACACACAACACACTAGTCGATGAATCACACAGCACACACACAGCACACACACAACACACAGCACACACACAGCACACATATACACAAATATATATCACACACACATACATCACCACTCGCGGCCAGCTGGTTGGCGCATCTACACATACCAACACCCATAACACACACACTACACACACAGCATACACACACACATTACACACACAGCATACACACACAACAGCACACAAACACACGAACAACACCACACACACACAGCACACAAACAGCACACAAACACACACTACCACACGACATACACACACACATACACACACATACACACATAGCATACAACAACACACACACACACACACACACACACACACACACACACACACACACACACACACACACACACACACACATATACACAAATATATACACAGTTTTTTTTTTTTAATTTGTTTATTTTTTTTTTTTATAAATTCATTTATTTATTTATCCATTTATTTATTTATTTATTTATTCATATATAATTATGTTACTTGTTGATGCTTTGAAAGTAGGTGGGAATTTTTTTCAGTGCATATTTGAAGAGGCTTCTAAACTTAGCCAAGATAAAGTGCCTGGTTGATTTATCTAATTTTGCTTTTTATGTATGGTGGCAATTTTTTTATTAATGTTTTTATACAGTTGTTTATTATTATTGTTATTGTTGTTGATATTGCTATTGTTAGTATTACTATTATCATCATCATTATCATCATCATCATCACCATCATCATCACATCATCGTCTTTGTCGTCATCATAGTCGTTGACATTGTCATGGTTGTTGTTGTTGTTTTCCAGTTATTATTATTATTATTATTATTATTATTATTATTATTATTATTATTAATGTTATTATTATTAATATTATTAATATTATTAATGATAATGATAATAATAATGATATAATTATCATCATTATTATTATGTCTATTACCCTTATTGCTATTATTGTAAGTATTATGATTACATTAGTTTATTTTTATTATTAATATGATTATAACTGATATTGATATCATTATTATTGTGTATTGTGTGTTATTATATTGTGTATAGACAGTGTGTTATTTTGGTCTATAAGTAGGGATGATGTTGATGCTGTTATTAGTATTACAATGATTATTGTAATTCTTATGATTATTATCATTATCATTATCATTAACATTGTTGTGTCTTCCCAAATACTTCCCCAAGCAAAGACTGTGTCAGTGTCAGACAATTTTGATTAATTTTACTGCATACCTTAGAAATACAGTTTTTACACAGACAGACAATATTGATACAGTGTGGTATGTTACCCCAGGTTTATGCTAGTGCTTTGTAGTCTACCTTTATTCATGTGCTCATTTAATATGTATGCTATATTGCTAATTTGTGTTATCTTGATTCTGACATGATGTATGAATGGGCATCAGAAGAGTAATTGCTGTGAGTTCACAAGGACACTTCCTTCATTAGGAGCAGTCCTTATCTCTGCTGCACAAATTAGTGAGAACTTACAATTTGACTTTAGCAAGTAACACTAGCTATGTGGCTCTGACTGACCGGTTGAGTTTCCTCCTACTAAATCCTACTGTAGATCTTTATATACAGCAACAGTATAGGCATCCTTGCAGCATTCCCAATTTTTGTATGAAAGGTCAGATTTGCAAGATAATCAATGCTTTTGACAAATATGGATTATGCAGTCTTCTTGCCTTTTCTCTTTATTAAACACACTATCACATCTTGTCAAAGCATGGCTAGCATGGAGCCTATTACAGGTGAACCAAGTTGAACCATGTTGTCAACTGGAGTGTACAGCTGCTTGCTAGTGTGTTCACCATTCATGATTACTTAATCAGATAGCTGGCTATATTTTGGCCATAATTGTAAAAAGACTGACATCACATATAGAATCTCTTGTGTCTATGAGTATAGACTCGCCAAGGATGTCATGTCTGCTGAAATTATAACCTTCATAAGTTTTCCATCAGTAAGTTCCCCAAGTGAAAGAATACATCTTTTTGTGTTTGTTGAAAACACATTAAAGAACTACAAAATTTAGAATTACCAGATACTATTTGATAAGAAGCCACGAAAGACATAGAAAAAGTACACATTTGTTTCAATTGCAGCATAAGTTTCTGGTAAATACCTCAACTTCCAGTGTAGTCATTCCATAAAATAGAAGATATACTTACTTTAAGCTGCTAGTCCAATATCACCATACTGATAATATTTTGGGACTAACCAATTGCACTATATATCATGACATAACATCTCTTTTTAGTTCATTTGGATTTTCACTTTTCTGCTTAATAGTTATGTTGAAATGAAATAATTCATTATAACACTTCAACCATATCCATTTCATTCTGCTCTTTACTATGGTTTTGATGTCACACTCAGCTGCATATTAGAAAATAATAATTTTTGACTGGAAGTTTGATAAGATTCCTCTTTGCTTTATTAACAAGAGCTCATCACTTTAATACAAAGGCAGTCGTCTAATAACCACCAAGACCTGAAGTATACTTGTACTAAGGTGTACACTGATGAAGAAGATTGTGAATCTTGCTTAGTGTAAAGTTTAAACTGCATAGGTAATTTACATAAACTTAACCCTGATCTCTTGTGGCCTTGCTTCTATTACTGAACTGATAACCATTTTGATATGTCATTATTTAAAGCATTCATATGTCTAAGGAAAAAATGTATATGGTGAACCCATATTTCAGGTGACAAAATAACACATCTTAAAATACTGCAATCACTATATAGTTTTGTCATCTTGGTATAGAGTTTGTTGTACATTTCTTAGTTATAATGTTAATACAAGTAATGGCAGAGAATAGAAATTAACTAATTTATTTGATGACTTAATGAAAACCTTATTTGTATATTTTGTAACATGTTTTTATTAGCTCTATTATGAAATCTTGACTTAACAAACAAAAATCTGTCAGACAGGACACATAGCCTAGTTGTAAAAAGAGGCTTGAAAAGAGAGAAATAGACTCTCTGGCTTCTGTAGAGTCTATTGGTCAACTTGCTGGCACATCACTGCAATGAGGTTGTCTAACCACTGACCTTGTCCACTCAACCAGAGAGAGAAACCACGTTTTGCCTTCCTTCCGTTCCCCATCTCATTGTTGCTTACATTGTATGAGTGTATCTGTCATGGTTTTTGTGTGTTGCCCAGGATTATGTTTGTGTAACAGTGTAAAGGAATTGTCATTTTGTTAAATGCTGTGTTGTGTTTGTTAGTGCATTTTGTGGAATGAGATAGTTGGCAAGTGAAAGGATGGATGATTAGATAAATAACAAGTGAAAGTGAGTCAGCAGGGGAGTGTTGAAAGTGTGTTCTTCATTTAGGTTATAATTTTACCAGTCTCTCATTAATATAAATATATATTCATTTTTCCATGTGCTATTCATCCTGTAGTATGTATATAGATGGTGTATTGTACTTTATAAATGACACCCTGAAAGTTTCAAGATATTTGAAAGAGATGGAAATAAGAGAGAGAGAGAGAGAGAGAGAGAGAGAGAGAGAGAGAGAGAGAGAGAGAGAGAGAGAGAGAGAGAGAGAGAGAGAGAGAGAGAGAGATGGAGAGAGAGAGAGAGAGAGAGATGGAGAGAAGAGATGAGAGAGAGAGAGAGAGAGAGAGAGAGAGAGAGAGATGGAGAGAGGAGAGAGAGAGAGGGATCGGAGAGAGAGAGAGAGAGAGAGATGGAGTTAGAGAGTAGAGAGAGAGCACGATTGAGAGAGAGACCGAGAGGAGAGAGTAGCTGGGATGCGAGCGATGAGCAGATGGAGACGAGAGGGAATAAGTGTATCATGTGCAGAGAGAACGAGCAGTTTAGAGATTGGAGAGAGACGGAGAGACCGAGAGAGGAGGATGAGATTAGAGAGACTGGGAGGAGTAGTAGCAGAGAGACAGAGGGAGAGACGAGAGCATGAGAGCAGAGAGCAAGCAGACGAGTGAGAGATTGCATGGGAGTTAGAGAGAGCAGGAGTGTTTGCTGAGAGTGAGGTTGACCTGAGTTAGCAGAGAGAGGATGCGGTCGAGAGAGATGGAGGAGATTGACGACGAGAGAGAGAGATGGAGAGAGAGAGAGAGAGGAGGAGAAGAGAAGAGAGACGACTTGGTACGAGCTAGAGATAGAGAGAGAGGACGATGGAGAGAGAGAGCAGACGACGAGAGCACGTAGATTGGGAGAGGGGGCAGAAGCAGGTGTGGACGGAGGAGAGACTGCCGAATGAGCTGCCCCCGCCTTCGTCACCGCGACTGACGTTGAGAATTGAGCTAGAGAGACGATGGGAGAGGACGAGACGCACGCACGCAGAGATTGGAGAGAGAGAGAGGATGTCCAGATGAGACCTTGGAGAGACCGCAGAGAGAGAGAGAGATGGAGAGAGAGGGACGACGAGTACGAGAGAGAGATTTGGGTTGATGAGCCAGAGAGTAGGAGAGAGAGAGACTTGGGCCAAGCGAGAGGACGAGAGAGAAGATGAGATGTCTCGGGACGCAGTGGTGTGAGAGTAGAGCTGATGGATGTGTAGATGGAGGTGTGCGGAGAGAGGGACGAGGTGGATTGTGTGGTGTGTGGTGTGTGTGTATGGTGGATTGTGTAATTGTTGGTGTTGGTGGTGTGGTGTGGTGTGGTGATGGGTGTGGTGTAGTTGGATGGAGTGTGTAGTGTGGGTGTTGGGTGATTGTGTGTGGTGAGTTGGAGTGGAGTAGAGAAGATGTGTGTGTGGAGATTGGGGTGAATGTGAGTGTAGATGAGAAGGTGAGTGTGGAGTTATGTACCGATGAGGAGAGAGAGATGATTGGTCTGGGCAGGCAGCGAGAGGAGAGCCAGCGGGAGATGGCGAAGTAGCAGAGAGAGGTGACTGTACTCTCGTACTTGCGACGATGTCAGAGTCACTCTCGATGGAGAAGTTAGTCAGTGACGAGTGATGTGCATCAGTCACGATGATGACGCAGGATGTGATGAGAGTCACGAGAGATCAGGATGGTAGTAGCACTGAGTCTCTCTCAGTATCGATGCTCACTCTGGATATGCAGCGTAGCAGAGTAGCAGATGGATCGAGAGGAGAGATGAGATTGGCGGAGAGATGAGAGGATGATGTGACGCAGTCATGATGTGAGAGAGTTGCATCTGGACGCAGAGTCATTTTCCGTAGAGCGGGATGGAGAGAGATGACGAGTATAGATTTCGGCAGTGGCTACGCAGTCATCTGTACTGTAGTGTGAGTTGTCGTGTAGATAGTCTGTAATCGTACAGAGAGCAGAGATGGTCAGACGATATCGGTGAGAGAGTAGGTTGCGACTCGACTGAGCACGCAGAGTCACGATTGGAGTGAGTACGCAGATGAGAGAGTAGGATGTCGCAGATAGAGAGGAGAGTGAGAGCAGATGGAGATACGAGAGCACGTGAGCATGTACGCAAGTGGATGAGAGAGAAAGAGGAGATGAGATGGAGCAGTAGAGAGAGAGAGAGATGGGAGAGAGAGAGTAGATTGGACTGATGAGACGAGACTCGCACTTGGGAGCAGAAGCGAGGAGATTCGCGATCTCAGCAGTAGAGCATGAGATTCTGGATCGAGAGTAGAGAGATTGGAGACGATGAGAAGAGATTGGAGAGAGCACGAGAGAATGGAAGAGAGAGAGAGCATGGTAGAGCAGAGAGAGATGTTGCACGGAGAGTGAGATCGATCGAGAGATCGTGCCTAGCTACTTGGAGTCGAGATCGTCAGATGACGTGCAGAAGAGAGAGCAGAGGAGAGAGAGAAGAAGAGAGATCGAGCGATGAGACGTGAGAGAGAGAGATGCAGTCAGAGAGATGGAGAGCAGAAGATGAGCATCGTGACGATGTTGTTATGAGCACAGATGGACGAGAAAGACGAGACGGATTGGAGAGAGAGATGTCACATAAACACTGGTTTAAGAAATGTCTTTTATATATATGTTATCTATTTTTATATATATATATATTAGTACTTATATAGATAATTTTACCTAGTATATATATAAATAATAACACACAACACACCACAACGGAAAGAACATGTGGAGTATGAAGATGGGAGGAAGTAGATTGTGAGAGATGAGAGATGGAGAGAGTAGAGTGAAGAGAGAAGTAGAGAATAGAGAGATGGATATAGAGTATATATAATAGAGAGAGAGAGAGAGAAATTAGGAAGAGGGATGGGTGGTGGAGAGAGATTGGAGGGATGGTGGAGAGAGATGAGTTGGTGTAGGTGATGTGTGCTGACCGTGTGGATTAGGAGAGATGGAGAGAGAGCATCTAGGGAGATATGAGGCGATAGAGAAGAGAAGATATGATGGAAGATGAGAGTGAGAGTGGAGAGAGAGATATGAGAGGATTGGGAGATGAGAGATGGAAGATAGGGAGATTAGGGTAGAGGAGAGAGAGAGAGAGATGAGAGAGAGAGAGAAGGGGAGACGAGAGACGAGAGATGAGAGAGAGAGAGGGATGATGGGAGTAAGAGGGTAGAGATGGATCGAGAGAGATTTAGAGAGAGAGAGAGATGACGAGAGGAGAGAGAGATGGAGAGAGCAGGGAGAGGAGGATGGAGAGCAGAGAGAGAGGAGGAGAGAGAGAGAGGGTTTGGCAGAGAGAGCGAGAGAGAGAGATGGAGAGAGACGAGAGAGAGAGATGGAGAGAGAGAGAGAGAGAGTGATGGAGAGAGAGAGAGGAGAGTAGATGGAGAGAGAGAGAGAGAGAGGATGGAGAGAGACGAGAGAGAGAGGAATCGAGCGACGCGCGAGAGAGAGCAGATGGAGTGTTAGCATCTAGAAGTAGTAGATGAGAAGAGATGGGAGCATGGGGTAGAGAGAGAGAGAGTAAGTAGAGTATGGACATGAGGAGAAGAGAGAATGTAGAGAGAGAGATGGGAGAGAGAGAGAGATCTGTGTAGAGCAGAGAGAGATGTGGTAATAGAGCGAGAGAGTAGAGAGACGATGGACGAAGAGCAGAGAAGATCGAATGAGAGACTCATGGGAGAGAGAAGAGCACGTAGTGTGAGCAGATGGAGAGAGAGGTTATGTAGAGAGTAAGAGATAGCTGAGATTGATGAGAAGATAGAGAGATGGTGAGAGAGAGAGAGACGAGAGAGTAGAGATGGAGAGGAGAAGAGAGAGTGCTAGGGGTACCGAGTAGGGAGGAGATGAGATCGGAGAAGACGAGAGATGCAGAGAGTCTGATGGAGATGCATGCGCAGAGAGAAGATGCGAGAGAGAGAAGAGAGATCGAATAGGAAGATGAGAGGGAGAGAGTAAGAGAGAGAGAGATGGAGAGAGAGGAGCAGAGAGAGATGGAGGAGGAGAGAGAGAGAGAGAATGGATGAGTATTGAGAAGAGGTGAGACGAGAGAGAAGAGTTGAGATGAGAAGATGAGAGAGAGATTGATGATGCTACAGATGAGAGGAAAACGATAGAAACAGAGTAGCAAGTAGAGTAGACCGTAAAGAGCGACCTAATGTCTCATAAGAGTCGCAAGTGAAAGAGAGAGAGAGAAGATTGGGCAAGAGATGAGCACTGAAGATTTTAGCTGAGAGCAGCAGATGTAAGAGAGCAAGGAAGTCGGGACAGTAACACGACGACTGACGCACGAGAGATGGAGAGAGACGACTCGCAGAGCACACAGACTGGAGAAGAGACGACTAGAGACATGCGACACGAGACAGACGACGCACGAGCAGTGGACAAGACGAGACGAGAGAGCATGGAGAGCACGCGACGCGAGACGACGAGACTGGAACAAACACGAACGAACAAGAAGAGAGAGATGGAGAGCAAGAGAGGAGAGATGGGAGAGGAGGAGAGAGATGGATGAGAGAGAGAGAGAGAGATGGAGTAGAGAGAGAGAGAGAGATGGAGAGAGAGAGAGACGAGAGAGAGAGATGGAGAGAGAGCAGAGAGACGCAAGATGGGAAACCACGAGAGAGAGAGAGAGATGAGAGACTAGGAGAGCAGAGAGAGAGAGAGATGGAGGGAGAGAGAGAGAGACGAGAGAGAGACAAACGACTAAGAGAGGAAGAGATACACCACCGAGAGGACAACACAGAGAAGCACTACACGCAATTATATATAAATATACAAACTCAGCAGAGAGAGTGATTAACCGCTTATAATATAGTACTATCTATCATCTCTCGTGACCCTGTGCCCTTGTTGATTGTGTCGTCGGTGTGGTGGTGTGTGCTGTGTCGCTCGCACTGTGCTGGGTGTGTGTGTGGTGTAGTGGTGGTGGTGTGTGTGTTTGTGTGGTAGGGTGAGATCATAAATCAAGAATGGGAATGGTGATGAGTGGTGTGTGTGAAAGTGTGGTATGTGAGTGCATTGGAGTAAGACGAAGAAGCATAATAACGCAATGGAGCATTAAACGACAGGCAATCAGAAGACGCAAAAGGTGAGAACAACGGAGACGAGCGGAGAAGTAAGTGTAAGTGTAATAAGCAGATAGTACGTAATAGATGGTAGCAAAGAGAGAACGTGGGATAAGTGAGGAGTAGATGGAAGAGAGAGAGGGAGAGAGAGGATGTTGAGAGCTCATGAACTGAAATTGTTTACATGAAAGCAAAGAAGAGGTGACTGAAAAGAGCCTAGTCTAAGATCGCACGCATCGCGCAGGAGGGCAGAGCTGGGTACACCTAACCCTTGGGCTCGGAAACACCTCACTCTCGGCCCCATGGAGAAGTCGGAGGGATCGTTAGGAGCTAATAAGGAGACGAATCGCTGAGCGAGTTTGCGGGCGACAAGGAAAGGGACGAAGGCGTCAAATGGAAGTTTGATTCGCTTAATAAGTAGTCAGTCCTGGACAACTCAGTAAAACGAAGCATGGCAAGTTTTTAATATGTATAGATCATGATAGTTGATATATGTTTTGCGTATATATTACAAATTTGTATTGATGATTATTATCGGGCATTTACACTGAGAATGTAAAGGGGTGGCTTGTCCATAGACTCAAACTAGTTAAACACAAGCATCGGATAAAGGGACTAAAGGATAAGCTAAAACTGGGCCACAAGACGGGTATAGGTAACAAGAACTGTTTGGATGACCGCCACAAGAACGAAGACAGCACGTTACGCTAGGAAGGAAAAATCGCAGAAGGGATGACTGTTGCAGGGAGGAGGTATAGATTGTCGTGACGACAACAGTCGACCAAAGGATTTCAAGTAGTCCTCGTGTTGGTGTAGGGATCGTAGCAGGACAGAGAGATAGAGAGATTGGGAGTAAACGAAGGGGCAGACGGGAAGAAAGAAACGGAGAGAAAGTGATTCGGAGAGAAAGTGAGAAAAAGAAAGACAAGAAAAAGTGGGAAAAAAGAAACGAGAAGTAAAAGGAGGGAAGGAAAAAATGTTAGGGAAGAAAATGCAATAAAAGAAAGACTCGAAAGGCTTGGGTTAGAGATTGGTTTCGAGAAGAAGCTGACCTGCGACAAGAAATGACTAAACTGTGGAATTGATTCTAAAAGACGAGCAAATGGAACAGAAGAACTTTTCCTGGTTTCGTCTAACGAGTCGCAGTCCCGGGAGCGGAAGGCAGGAGGAGAGGAGGAGAGGAGGGGGATAGGGGGGAGAGGGAGGGGGAAGAGGGGGTGTGAGAGGAGGAGTGATTATAGAGCGAGAACTCACAGAGACGCAGGAAAAGGTGCTGGGCATGCCAATAGGTTAAATACTCAGAGTAGTGATGTAAGCAAGTTTCGTATCAAGATACAAGTGCATAAAGGCATCATGAAAAAATTTTGTAGTATCATGGAAGTAAAGTTAAGAATGCGGTCATCCATACGCGTCGGGAAAATACAACATAACTGTAAATATAACCACACCATCCAAACGACACTGCAGAGACGAGTAATGGACGGTTTTTTGTTTCTCTATCAAACGAAAGGGAATTGGGAACAAGGGAATAAATTGGAGCCAAGAAGAAAGGAAGGAGGAGGCATAAATTGTGAGAAATAGAGGGAGAAAGAGTGGAAAGCAAAACAGAGGAGGGAGGATTGGAGGGTAGGAAGAGGCGGGAATGGAGGAGAAGAAGTGAGCTAAGGAAATGAAAGATGGAAAAAAAGAACACAAACAGATAAAAAATGGGGAATTGAGAAAAAGAGCGATGTAAGGAAGAGAGGAAATAGAAAAGGCGAGAGGAGGGAGGAAAGAGAAAAAAGTGATAGGGGGAAAGCGAAACGAGGAGAGGGAAAGAAAATGGAAGGGGAGGAAATTAAAAAAAAGGGAGGATGAGACAGGGAAGAAAAAGGAGGCAAGAGAGGAGGTGGAGGAAGAGGAAGATATGAAAGGGAAGGAAGAAGAGAAATAATAGGAATCGGAGGAAGGAAGGAAAGAGGAAAGAAAAAAGTACAAGGCAGGGAATTGACGCCACAAAAGAAGTAGGGTAGAAAGAGAGAGAACAGGGAGGGGGAAAGAGAGGAGAAAGAAGGAAGAATGAAGAAGGTAGGAAGGAAGAGAGAGAAAGAGGAGAAAGTAGGGAAGGTAAATAAGAGATGGAGAGCGACATGAGGATAGGAGAGAAGACACATTCCAGTCTTCTTGAATTTTATATTAGGCACACTAGAAAGACAGTGAAGAATAAGAAAAATCACTTAGACGTATTGAAAAAATAGTATGAGAAAATAGGTAGATAGAAGAGAAAGTCAAAGAAGTTGAGAGAGAATAGAAGAAGTAAACAGAAGAGAGTCATAATAGTAAGACAGAAGGATTTAGTAAGAAGAGCGAAAGCAAGGAATGAATTAGAAAAAGCTAGTATCGTAGTAGCCGATAGTGGGAGTAGAGAGTAGAGTATTGTTATGCTGAGATCGGCTATGCTGAGAAGGGAGAGAAAGACTACTGATTAAATTGGAACAGAATTAATTTAGTTTTGTAATTCTATTAACAGTAGCAAGCAAATGCACTTATAAGCAGAACTAGGATGTCAAGAAAGAATAGGCTTATCATAGGATTAGATACTGATTACTTTGACTTCATGTAATTCTGTAATATGCTATTATAACTGGGTAGTGTAATGTTTTTAGTTTAACTTATTATTTTACTTTCTAGATTTGGTTTCCCATTCACATACTTCCATGTGCAATTCATTATACATTAGAACTTTTGAATTTATTCTTACAATACTTTTAAGCTTCTCTTCATGTTCTTATATCATCCTTCAGATTTATGGTTCATATTCTTGTATTTCTTAAGTATTATCTCTTTTGCTCACAGGTGGACTTAGAACCTCAGGGGAAGCTACATGTGGTGATTGAACTAAAATGGGCACCACCAGAAGATGGAGGCGTCCGCCCACGAGAATTCAGGGAACGGCAGGGCTTCAACCGGCGACGGGGTGCCATGAGGAGGCGGGTTCATCAGGTACGTGTGCCTATAGAAGGTTTTGGTGGCTAAAAAGGACATGGAAAATTATGAATACAATGGATTGTGTTCTGATGAGGGACTAAAGAAAATAGTATCATGCTGGAATATAGATTATATATGAATTACTTATTATGAAGAATTTAAAAGCTTTATAATTTTGTTTGCATTTTATCTGCATTACTATAAGTTTATAGCACTGATTTTATATGAATATATGGGTACAAAGTGTGAACATCGTGTTAACTCATATTATGATATGGCTTATTTATAGTAGAAGCCTGAGGCTAAGTGATGAGAATATTATAAATTAAGCCATTAGAAATGGCATTTTTAAATGATTTGGAATAGA
>NW_020872696.1:80000-100000 GCF_003789085.1 Penaeus vannamei
TGTCTGTCTGTCTCTCTGTCTCACACACATGCATATGTATATGCACATGCACATGTGTGCATACACACAGACTCATTTATACTTGTATGTAAATACATCCAGATATGTGGATAAACATAAACATACATGTATTTATATGCACATAAAAATGCACATGCTGACACATACTTTCATGAATAAATAGTATGTATTTATTTAAGTTGAAGCTAAGAAAGTGGTGGTGCGTAGTTATTTGTATGAAGTCAAAGTATTAGTCATGAAAATTAGGAAATGAATTATACTGGTGTCTTTGCTAATTGATGCATGACTCTTGAATCCCTTTGTAAATATGGTATGTTACCCTTGTCAATATAAAACTCATGGATGAAACTAATGATTGAATCCCTACATAGGGAAACTTAAGTAAATTGATTTACTTTAAGATTACATTATTTCCTTATATTTTGTGTGTGGACATGATTTTATAAATTATAATTTTTCAGATTTTTTTCTAACATTGATATATTCACACATAGTGTACCATATTTTTATTAATGATGATGACAGTTGAGGAACACATATAAAACTAAATGGCATATAGTGTCATTTCATGTTGCATTGTGACCCATTATTATTTTTTGATTTACAGGGAAGTTGTCAACCACGATTCAACGTCAATGTGCCACATCGGTTTTCTGTTCACTCCTACAAACGGTTTACATTCTGTGACCATTGTGGCTCATTACTTTATGGCCTTATTCGTCAGGGTCTCCAATGTGAAGGTACAAATAAATCTTAATGCTTTTTAAATTTAATATAATTTTACTGCATAAACTCACATTGGGATGTTTCTATTATTGGTCAAGGAGAATAGTTTATATCTGTAATATTACTTTTCTTCTACATCTTCAGAAGTTTGTAATCTAAATACATTTATATTTCAGTATGCAACATGAATGTTCACAAGAGATGCCAAAAGAATGTAGCCAACAATTGTGGGATAGACGTAAAACAGTTATCAGAAATTCTAGCCACCATGGGTATACGGCCCCAAGATGAAGCGGCCAAACGCAAGAAGAAGGTGAGTTGTTTCCTTGAACAGATAATGAATCTGATTCATCTGATTTTTTTTTTTTTTTTTTTTTTTGTGATTGTCAAATTTTTATGTTAATTATGATTTGGTATAGCATTGTTACATGATATCAGTAAGTCCTGGAAGGTGATTGATAACAAGAATTACAACCATGTTTTTTGAAGTAGGAAAGGTAGAGTCACTTTATCAATGACTGATAGATACCTTCTTTTCCCATGCAGTCTGTTAGTGAGACAAAGTTATCATCGGCCACCGCCCCTGTTAGTGTCCCAGGAATCATCGGAGAAGTGGAAGTCCCAGGTGAAATGAATGAGGAAGAGCTAAGACTAAGGATTGAAGCTCAGCGTATCATGGACAAGAAGATGAAGGAACGCTGTGCAGAAGAAGGACTAGATGCCAAGTGTAAGCATTTTTTGTTTTGTTTTGTTTTGTTTTTTCATTATAATTTTTGGGATGTTTGTAGTATATTCTTCTGTTGGTTGAATTTCTTATTATTGTAATCCCTTAGGGTTTACAATCTTTCTTTTGGGTAATGGTAGAGGGTTGATATTATGGTTGATTTAAATAAGAGAGAGATTAACTGTTTAGATGATTTGTTGTGTTAAATGATTTTTCCAGTTTTTGATACTAAAGGATTTGCATATTTAATTGAATTTCTCACTTTTAACAGCAAAGCCACACGATACTTCTTTAGATGTCATGCTTGGTGGGAAGAAGGTAGACCTGGATGACTTCTCATTCATTAAAGTGCTTGGCAAAGGAAGTTTCGGAAAAGTAATGCTAGCTGAACTGAAAGGGACAGATGAAGTCTATGCCATAAAGGTTAGTAGTGGTACTTTGTTTGTTTTGTTCCATCTTTTTGACTGTAACAAAATTTAATACAACAATAGAATAACATTCTCTTTCCACTCATATTCATTTTGTTTATTAATGCAAGGGGAATTATGGACTGTGTTAATCATCCATTTGACTGAATTTACAGGTGCTTAAGAAAGATGTGATCCTACAAGATGATGATGTAGAATGTACAATGACTGAGCGGCGGATCTTAGCGATGGCTGCCCACCACCCCTTCCTCACTGCCCTCCACTCTTGCTTTCAAACCAAGGTGAGTGGTTGACGTATAAGACATAGACATTTATAGATTTCTGCAATATATGATGAATCTTTTTATTCAGTTTATGTTGGTCATAGTGATGTGAATGTTTAGATTTTCTTTTTCTTTTTTAATATAAATGATAGAATGATATTAATATTTTTCTTGAATCAAAAGATCTGTGTTTTTTTATATACAATTAATGCATAATCTATTAGTAGTTATAAATTGACATATTTCTATCTGTTTTCCAGGATCGATTATTCTTTGTTATGGAATATGTTAATGGTGGCGACCTAATGTTCCAAATTCAGAAGGCTCGCAAGTTCACAGAGTCACGTGCAAGATTTTATGCAGCTGAGGTCACGTTGGCCTTACAGTTCCTCCATAAAAATGGTGTTATTTACAGGTATGTGTGATTGATGTTATTTTATATGTATGTAGTATGTCATTGGCCATTTATTCCATCATAAGGATTTACTTTGATAACACTTTTAAGCATCACTTTTGTGTATATAAGCCATGTATATTTATTTAGGCTTTAATATTTGCAAATAGATAGGTGAATAGATGGGTAGATAGATAGATAGATAGTTAGATAGTAGATTAGATAGATAGATAGATAGATAGATAGATAGATAGATGGAGAGATAGACAGATAATATGCCCTTACATTTTAGAGCTTCATTTGTTAATCTGATTAGAATGTATGAAAAGTGTAATTAATCAAAAGATGCAGTTATGAGA
Organism: Penaeus vannamei; assembly: GCF_003789085.1. Taxonomy (NCBI): domain Eukaryota; kingdom Metazoa; phylum Arthropoda; class Malacostraca; order Decapoda; family Penaeidae; genus Penaeus; species Penaeus vannamei. Next base: position 82,916 of record NW_020872696.1, read on the forward strand.
TACCAGAAATACTGTAGCAGAAAAAGAATATTGAACAAATAATAATAAAAGGCAGTAGAAATGATGCATTGTATAGTACTTGACAAAAATAATAGTTGTGAAATGGGTATCATTTAAAAAATATTAATTGACAGTTTCGATCTAATATATGCTTTTTTCAAGTAATCAGATATTGTTTATGTATACATCGTTTTTTTATGATTTTACCATATACAATGGTCTCCAAGGTAATGCAACTACCAGTCAATCCATAGTCTAGTCTATTGCTACAGCAATTACTAAGGAATTGTTAATCATCATAGGAGGTTTTGGAATATGACCTTTGTTATTTGTAAAGCCCAACTATATATATACTCTGTATGTGTATGAATGTGTATGTATGTCTGTATTGCTTTATATGTATGTTTTTAAGATGAAATAGAAATGTGTATACCCTTTCCAACAAGGATTCTACCCCACACATTTATGCATGTAATATATGTAATGTATGTATATACGTATGTATGTATGTATTTATGTATGTTTATATGTATATATGTAATGTATGTATATGCATGCATATATGTATAGTGGATACTTAATATAAGTACCAAGATTCTATTGTTTCTCTTTTTTTCTTGCAGAGATTTGAAGTTAGATAATATTCTACTAGACAGTGAAGGACATTGTAAAATAGCTGATTTTGGTATGTGTAAGGAAGGCATCAGGGATAATATTACAACAACCACCTTCTGTGGAACACCAGATTACATTGCGCCAGAGGTAAGTAATAAAGTCATAATTTAAATCCATTCCTTTAGTATCCTATTCTGTATTATTTCATTATGTGCAGCTGTTTGCCAGTGTCTAGTAGTTTATCGTATTTTGTTATTTATTTTCCCAATTTTATTTACTTATTCAGGTTTTTGCTTTAATTGTGCCAGAGCAAGACATCTGTGTTGGCTTTTAGTATTTTGCTCATTAGATCACCTAGGCTGTTTCTGTAGCAGCCCTGTGTAACCTTTTCTTATGAATATGTGTTGGAAGATTTTTTTTTTTTATGATTGTAATGTTTCCTGGTGATGAGATTTTATATCCCCGTTTTATTAACAGATCAAAATTAAATACCAAAAATAGTTTGATTTTTTAAGGGTCTTTGGGCATACATTAGGTAATTTTGGAACTGTGGTTCATTGTAAGTGATTTTGCATTTTCTACCTCCAGGACTACTTTCATATAAGTGACGCGAAACCATTCAGTAATCATGTGGCCCTGATAGTCAATGGTGTGTGAAGACATTCAAGTGAATAAAGATATGAAATAAAATAATAATTTTGCATGGAATTGAAAGCAGCAAGAAATCCTCTGTTTAATTTTATATTAACTTCAGATAACTTTTCCTACTCATGATAAAGTAAAATAATAAAAAGGGGACTAGGTATTTGAATATACCATAGCATCTGATAAAGAGATCACTTGTAATTGTAAAGCTTATATACTGCTTTATTATTCATATGAGTTTAATTTGTTTGGATTTGTTTCATAATTTTGTTGATGATAAATCAGATATACCTTGCTCCATCTTATTTTGAAAAAAATTTGTATAGCTGAGGTGTTAGGCTGTAATTTTTGAGTAGTGTTACTTTGCTGTGGTTATAGAAATATTGAGCTGTACTAGATGCTGTCTATGATACTTCTTGTAGACTAAGATACAGCTTTATATCTCCTTACATCGCAGCCTACAGTGTTTGTACTGTATGTGATACCTGTAGTATGTATTATGTTCGTCCCTGCTAACCCAGTGCTTGTGCCGTATCTCCCCACTAACCTTTTTACCTGTCTTCTGCACAGCGCTTGCAACAAATTGAAGAGTGAGATACGGTGAAATGTCAGTGATGTAAGCCTGGTATATTTTTTTGTTTTATTTCACTGTGTGCTCACCCATAGATGTGCCCCACTATTGTAAATTTAATCTGTTTTCTTTGTAGATACAGAAACCCAGAACTTGTAATTGAATATGAACTTTTGTTTGTTTGCTTTTCACATTTGTGCAGCTCATTAAGAGACCGGGTTTGACACATGTTTGAATTCCCTGTACAGAAGGAGAGAGATTTTCCTATAGAATGTTTTGAACGGTGACATTCTAAAAAGCACCATAGCAGCATTGAAGCTAGATTCATAGCTGGTGACCCTTTCTATTGGTGTTATACAGACATTCATAATTATTGTATAATAAACTGTTTACATGGGTTTCAACTGAATAAAGAAATGGGTTATTGTTTACCAGAAATAAGAAATAAGATAAGATCTTTGTATTATTATGTTCTATGGATGAAAGTAGTCTTTAGGGGTAAATGTTCTCGGTGATGAGAAATACTTGTAAGGTTTGTCTGTACAGACTATTGAAGGATACTTTTCAAATTGTTCTCTTATTAGAAACTAAAGATATTTAGAATGTTGAAAATTGAATTTCTTATGCGAATACGTGTTGAGGATTTCAAGTTGTTGCATGTGTCAGAAAAACCAACTTGTGGCACTTTTTTTTTTATCTCATGAGTTATGGCATTGGGACATCAGACTCATGTTCAAGGATTACTTGTTTGCACATAGTGATAGGATTATTGAACACAGTTGCCAAGTTCAATAAGTAGGCGAGATTAATATTGGGTCATTGAAAAAATCTGAATTAATGTTGTAATTATTGTCATGAAATCGTCTTTATTGAACTGAATTCTGCAATTATATGAAATGGGGTTAGGTTTCAGATTATATTAGAATTTGATATTCATATACATTATGATATTACAAATAAATATATATGGATTAGGACTTTTGATCAACATATTTCTTACTGTCCTAATTCAGAGTTGCATCAATGTAGGCTTGATTCTCTCTCTACATCATTATTATGCAATTCATAGTAAGGAAAGTATAAAGAGATCAGATCAGTACTTACTGTAAAACCAAAGAGAAGAGCACAAACATGAAAATTTGTTTATTTGAGATTTGATACTTTGTAAAATAAGGTGTTAATTGTTTAAATGTTTAGTGTTCTTTATTGATCAAAATGTTCTTGATTATTGCCAAGCTAACTGATTCACCATGTCTTGCCAAGTTCAAAGATGGCTTTTTTTGCATGTTTCGATATGATTGAAAGTATTGTAAGAGAACTTCTTATGCAGTGATTTATTATACATTTTAAATATTGTCCCTATCCTTCAACAGATTCTTAAAGAGTTGGACTATGGTGCAAGTGTTGACTGGTGGGCACTAGGAGTTCTCATGTATGAAATGATGGCAGGACAGCCACCATTTGAGGCTGATAATGAAGATGATCTCTTTGAATCCATCCTGCATGAAGAAGTTTTATATCCAGTGTGGCTTTCAAAGGAAGCAGTTTCTATACTGAAAGGGGTAAGTCATGATGTGATGTGAATATTAATATTTTTACTGGATGTATTTGTTTTTTAAACAATTGTTGTTAATTCTCTTTCACTATTATGATATTGATTCTCTGTTTCTTTCTCCCCTAAGTTTATGACAAAGGAACCATCCAAGCGGTTGGGCTGTGTCGCAGAGCGTGGAGGAGAATTGGCAATTCGTAACCACAAATTCTTCCGAGAGATAGACTGGGAGGCCCTTGAGCAGCGCAAAGTTAAACCACCATTTACACCTAAGATAGTAAGTAACTGTATTATGGTTTTCAGCAACTCCCATTTATAGGAATACTAAAGAAAAGGGGGATGAAATAGAATTCTTTTTTGTATCTGAAAATAATTTTCCCCTGTTTTATTTCATGTGGGTGCAGAGAGGATATGCAAGAATATATAAAAGGAAAAAAAATTGTTTTATTATGAATTATGGTATTGAAAAGTAACTCCTCTTTGGTTTAAAAAGAGCAAAGTACCACATTGCTGTCAAGCTGGTTGGCAGATACACTTTATCATCTACAATGATAGGCTTCAAAGTTCTCTCATTTTCACAGAAATAATTGTATATATTAGATACTTGATTGTTGTACTTGGAATGATATTTAAAATTCCTTTAAAATAAATTTTATAAGAAATATTCAAAATGAAAAGAAGGGAGAAGATACTAATCTTAGGTGAATATGAACAATAATACAACAAACTTGCATAGACAGTTTGCTGGCTTATTACTGAAACATTATTTCCTTTCACTCAACAGAAGGGACGTAAGGATACAGTCAACTTTGATGCCGAGTTTACTAAGGAAGAGCCAACTCTCACCTTTATTAATGAAGAAGTTGTTCGTGCTATCAACCAGGACGAGTTTAGAGGATTTTCTTTTGTTAATCGTGAATTTAAGTCCATGGCGGCTGCACCATGTCAAACCTAAGTGCAAATGCAGCACAGTAAGTATTTAATTCTGCTTTGGTTGTGTGATTTCTTGTCTGTATGTTATACTTATTGAATTTTTATATGTACAATAGTTTGTGTATGGGAATCAGAGTAGGTATTTTAATAATGAGAGCTCTACACAGTATTTTGAATTGATTCTACTGTTGATTTTTCTTGTTTGCCTTGCTAATTTCATGCTCTTCCATGTTCCAGGTACAAAGTGCTAAAGTCTCCCCAGGAAGCTTGATGTGCAGACTATATGAGAGGATTCTTTAGGGAAGAAAGCAGATGAAGGAAGGGAAAAAACAATGAATAATAGTAGGAAAAAATTCAATTTTGACTGCACAAAGAGTTGAATATCTCAACAAGCACAACTGATAATGGCTGTATTGTGATTAACATTGTATATCTAATAATACTCTTTATGATGGACTTTTTTTCATTATTATTATAGTATTTTTTTTGCAAAAGATTCTAATATGGAAGATCTCTGAATTTATAAGTTACAATATTTTTAAATATAGATATATTTCATGATGGAAAGATATTACATGGGAGAGTTGTAGAGAGATTTTTTTTAATTGAAGTTAGTATTTATATAGTGTTGTTCTGTAAATGCATGATGCATTTGGAATATGATAGGAAGATACAAAGTTCGTAAGGAATTTTACAAAGAATAATTCTAATGTTTATTTATTTTTTACTGACTTCTTTCAGTGTATTGTTAGGGAAAATTGCCAACTTTTGAACTTCCAGTTCTGGAGGTTTGAAGGATATATATTGCATTTTAATGCAGTAAGCACTTACTATAGATAATCAACCTATGAGGCTCATGATTTAGCACATGTAAAGAAATGGAAAAGGAAGTGAAATTGAAAGTTATAACTTTTGACTAAAATTGCTTGTCCAGTTATGGTACCAGATGATTCCAAAAGGCTAGTAAGAAGTGCACAAAAGATAACTAGCATCAGGATAATATTTAATGTCTGGCAGTGGAAAGAAACTTGGATGCAGGTATGGGGGAGACCAGATGTAGGACCATACAACTCATTAACTTTTGGCCCTCTTTTGTATTGTTTCTAGATCATTCAGTCACATAAACATACACTCATGTACACTCACATGCTATAACACACTCACAATCAAACAAGTGCATAAAAATATTTTATATTCTTGAAGTGGTGGAAGCCCTCCTCATATACTTATGGTGCAATATGCCAAAGAAAATGGGCTTGACAAGTCCTTATAAATGTGCATCAATCACAAGTGTTTAGATTATACTTAATAAGTTGCCAGGTGTTTTGCAGTCCAATATGAAAACAGCAAGATGTTTGTTTATATAAGACTGTATGCTTCCAGTTCTGGATTTAGTGGTATTCAGGGTTGTCTAATGTATGGAATCATTTCTCCCCCACAACATTTGGTCTTTCCCATCGTGCATTCTTAACCTTAGTGACTCTTATCTACGCACAATTTACAGGCAAGTGGCAAGATCAGCTTTTTTTGAGTCATTGGTGGCATTTCAGTAAGTTTACTTTTCCCCCCACCTAAGTTATGAAATGGGAAATCATTGCTTATTAGACGCTCACCAACCAGGTTCAATGTAGCTGTTCTGATCACAGCTCTGTACTACAGACATACAGGTAGTGGATAAACTATACTATTGTAGCCAATGTGGTAATGTGCTTTTATAGTTCTCAAATGGCATACATTTATTGTGTGTCTTCTCTTCTTCCTCAGCAGATTAAAAAGAAAATAAAGGGCAAGATCGTTGTTAAAAACGTACCCTAAAAACTTGAATGATATGAATAAGGTTCAAGTCAGAACTACATAAGGTCCACAGTTTATTGACCTACATATTGAGCTTAGACCAGTATTGCATTTCATAGAAAGGATAAATAAGTTTTCCATCATATTCATGACCATAAGAGGGAAGCAAAAAAACATATAACATTAAAAAAAACAAAAAAAACATATAACTCTCAGTGCGTAGTAGAGGGGAACAGAAACCCCTCCCACTCCCCATCCCCACCCCCACCCCACCTCTGAATGTTGGTGTGTGTGTGCGCATCTGTGTTAAGTCCCAGGCGGTGGTGTGTGTGTCGCAGCCAAATTAGAGGTTGTAGAACAGCCGCCTAGCCAAGACAGTCATGTGGGTAAAACTGTCCCCAACTCACATGGGTCTTTTGGTCCAAAAGTCAACTTTGATTAATGGATTTATATGTAAAAGTTTACTTCCATTATAATTTGATCTGTCCAGCATAACTTATGCAGGACAATGAAGGTGCTGGATTTCTTAATATTTCAATACAGTAACTGCTGAAAAATCTTATTGAATACACTTCCATTAAGTGAAGAGGTTGATTTGAATGTGAGTTACCACTTCTAGAGACTCGCAATAAGTACTGTTTTTTTTTCTTTCTTTCTTTCTTTCTTTCTTTCTTTTTTTCTTTTTTTTTCTAATTGTAACATGATATATACTCCATTGAGATTCTTGGAGGTGGTGGGATGCCCCGTTAATGCTAGTGTTGGCTATGGCCTCAGGTTAGTGAATTGAGCCAGTGATGCTGCGACCCGTCACCGCTGTGTCTTCTAGCAAATCTTCCAATGGTTCACGCCTGTTGATTATTTTATTTTTTGGTAGTGTGGTATAATTGTTGTGATGTGGACAGCCATATGTGGGGCAAGTCTCCCCCAGCACTCCCCAGTGCTTCTTTGCCCTACATTTGTGTGTGTCCACAGTATTTTAATAAACTCCTGCCCTTGTCCCCAGCCCACTGTTTATGGTCTGGCCTGGGACAGAGGTGTTGGAAATGTGTCACTCAGCCGCTGGGGGCCTGGGTCCAGTCATGATTGTGGCCCTCAGCAGGCCATCTAAGTCACTCTTGTCATCTGCCTTATCGTCTTTCGCACAAAGAAGGAATTTTGTTGTGACTGGTGGGTGAGCATGATGGAGGGCAGGCAGTGGTCCGTCTCCCCCAGGCGGCGCATGTCGCTGTCACCACTGGCTGCCTCAGGTCACTGTATAGACCTGTGCACCCCAAACCATACCCGCTGTCTCTGTGTGCAATATTACTTGGCCTCGGGTCAGAGTAGCCATTCATTGGTAGCGTTTGACTCCTAGGCCAAGTTTGGTGTGGTACCTGTGATGCATCCATCCTCGCACACCCACCTCCAAGGCAGTGTTCTACAACCATTCTTGACTCATTACCATATCTCATAGCCCAGAAAACATTGGTATTGCAACAAGGCCAAAGATAGTAGATAATGTACTGGTAGAAAAGAATCAAATCTCGTAGTGTGCAGTTTTGCTGTCTTCATTGTTTGTGTTGTGGTCAAAATCTGCGTTGTTAAGTAGATAGTTGTCTTGTGAGCTGCTTACAACTCAAAGCCAGGAACGCTTGTTTGTTTGCAGTCCAACAGACAGTCATGGGCAGATGGCCTTTTGCAGTCACATTATAAGCCTTATAAGGCTCCATCTTTGCTTAGAAGGTTTGCGATTTGCAACCTTTGTCAAGACCGTTATTATGGTGAAGACCTTATCAAAGGGTCTGTTAGGAGCCTTGTGCAGTATTCCAGAGGTTTATTGCACTTCAGCGTCCTGGTCAGGTGAGATGTGCTTTTTTTGCTGTAGTCTGCAAGTAAGTGGCTACTGCATGCTGTGAATCTGAAAAATCTGCATTCACAGCAGAATAAGCTGTGTTTCTCTGCTAATATCATAGGTCTGCTTGATAAAACCTGTAAGCAAGCAGTGTGCTGACCATTAATGCTCTCTAGACAAGACTTTGTGTTCATTAGTATTGCAGTGGGTAGCATATACTCTACAATACAGTGAGCTGTGGAGAAAACTTCCAGCTCACTACTTGAGTGGTCAGTGTCTGATAGCCAAGTCTACCAGAAAGCTGGAGTGAGAATTTCCAGTAGTAGTTTTTCATTATGCTTACCATTTGACTTCCAGTGGAGCAGTTGGTAGTATAAAATACGTAAGACATGAGTGCTACACCAATGAAGAGTCTTACAAGGAATAAGCTTTTTTATTGTCTGGTATGCTTTCCTCCCCCTGTACCAGATAGGACTAGTGAATGGTTACTAAAGCTGCTTTTTAGTAGCTGGAGTCAAATTGGGGGAAGGTGTTCTAAAGAGAATCCTAAGTAGTACTTGGACCTTCACGTTGCATTTCTCACAGCCGTTCCGCTGCTGTAGGCTGGAACCTTACAGAAGTGTTTAGGAACATCTCTTTATTCTGGATGGTCCAGGCTTAGGGAAAGATCAGATTTTTTTCTTATTTGAAATATATGCTGTAATTTTCATAACAATAATGATTATAATAAGGTAATGAAATTATCATAATTTTTACTATTGTAATTATAATTTATTTTAATTACTATGATAATTAAATTATTGTCTCCATCAGAAGCTGAAATGTGTAATTGGGCTTAAATGACAATTCTCAGATAAGGATACAAGTGTTTCACTGTAGAAGCTTCTGTAAGTCATAACTTTTATTAGTAGCGGTTTGGAGTGGAAATGACAACTAGGAGTAGTCTTTTTCTGATCCACCTTAAAGCAACACTGTATTACAGAGCCCAATTCCCAGAAGGGCTAAACTCAAAAGGTGGACCCATATTCTCATGGTGTCCTTTACAAATTATAGCCCAATTAGTAGTGCAGTCTAACTTATAAAGCAGCCTAAGTTACTGTATGGTCAAATTCAGAATGGGGCTGTGCTTTAGTGAGGTGCATTTAAACGGGACTTCACTTCGGTGAGGCCCTTCCTCTTTAGGATCTTGCTTTAGTGAGGCCCTCTTCATGCAGGGTGCTGCTTTAGTGAGGTCCTTATATCGGACCCTTATCTAGTGAGACCCTTCTTAATGCATGACTCAACATAGGTGAAGCCTTACTCTTTACAAGGTTTACATCAAGTTCTGCATGCAGATATGCCCAGAATTAGTGAAACCCTGTAAATGGTTTGCTAATTTTGTGAGATTATGCTTTTGTTGGGCCACAGTTAAAGTTAGATCATTTTAGTGGACTTCAGTAATAACCATGGAGTTATCCTCTTTTGAGGTTCCACTTACAAATGATGAGTACTTTTAGAAGCCTCTATTAAGTGACAGGGCCCAAGTCACAGTGAATCCCTACTGTGTAGTAGAACTAGATTCACTGTAAAGATCAATATGCATAGGTTAGGAAAAATGAGGCACAAGTACTACAACAACTTGTTTGCTATATGGGGTATATTACCATAGGACCCAGTTCTCAATAAGACTAACTGAATTGGGGTCAGAATCATAACAAGGTCGTAAATCTTCAGGGGCCCCCCCCGTGTCAGAATGAGGCCAAGGTTACTGTGGGACCCAGCTAACACTAAGGTCTTAACTAAATAAGACCAAAATAATAGTGAAGCCCAGCAGTTTAGGGCCCAGTTAACAATCAGGCCCAGTTTTCATTGGGATCCGATCAACAGTAAGGCCAACATAAAGTGGGAACCGACAAACAATAAGGCCAACATTCAGTGGGACTCGACCAGCCGTGAGGCCCTAGTGCACAGTCGGAACCTGCTCACAGTGAGGTCCATCAACAGTGGGACAAACTCACTGTGATCATCAGTATTCTTCCCTTCCTCATCATCTGGGTGCTCTAGGGTAGGGCTGGTGCACAAAACAAAAGCTGTGTACAAAGTATTTGCATAGGATGCGATTTTGCAGTATGCATGTGCGATCTGGCAGTTTCCTCCCTTTCCCTCCCCTCTCCCATAAAAAGGTGCTTATAAATCCAGCACCTATCAGGATGAATAATAGGCTGGACAGAGCACCAAATTCTTTTGTTCCCTGTTCCAGTAGAGAGCACCCAGCCTATGTTGAATACACAAAAACCTCAATCCCCAGTCCTTGTAATCCCACCCTGTAATACAATCATTCATGTCGTCATTGGTATTGTACTTAATTGCATTTTCATAACTTTAGTTTGGATCTTAAGCCAAAGAGATTGATGTTAGCTGTAGATTGATAGACATTTTAATAGATACATGAATTGTTCCCATAACTATTCTATTTGTAAATGTTGGTCTGAGAGAGAGAGTGGATGTTGGTGTGTGTGTATGCTGCTGAGCTACGGTGGGTTGGAAAGAAGGACAAAGCAGGATGGGTTTAAAGGCATTGGAATTATTGGTAATAAGAATTAACTCAAAATTAAATGAAAAAATCAAGTTCACCAATTTAATTTACTCATACATATATGTGTACAATCATGTGCACATTTGAATTCCCTCACACATGTACACATACACAAGTACATATATGTATGTGTGTGTGTGTGTTTATATATATATATATATATATATATATATATATATATATATATATATATATATATATATATATATATATATATATATATATATATATAAATTTACAGGTCACATAGTAATCCATGTCTTATTACCTTAAGTATAATCCCTTTGCATATGCAGGTAAGCCCACCTTTCCTGCATAAGTGGTAACCCAGACCTGCAAAGGGCAAGAATGACCCTTCAGCCCAACCCCTCCGACAAGGAGTATAGAGCCCAATGCCCAGCTTTTTTCTTATATATGACCCAGTGCTGCGTCTTGGTGCCTCTTCTAGATGGCCTTCAAAGACACAAGAGCTTTGGGTCAACTCCTTCTACCCATGGACTACTGTGCCAAAATCAACTGTCTCCCTCACTTCAAACATCAGTGTGATCGTCTGTATAATATTCTGATTGCTGTAATGATATGTCAATGGGTATTTTTGTCTCCTCAAAAAATACTTATGTCTTTCTCTCAGCTGACTGTATGAGAAGCGTGATATAAATATATTTAAGTGTTCAAAATGTTTTTTATTTCCTTTCCTCATCCTTTTTTTACCTATTTGAGCAGGGAGACATCAGATGATGTCCTCTAACATCATAACCCCTAATGCTTAGATGACGGCTGTGTCATATGTTGTTTAAATTTATGCATGCAAAACGTGTGTGCTTGTTTGACCCAAGGTGCAATCATTTAGTTTGCATAGAACTTTGTTTCTTATAATTCTGATTCTTCCCTTAACCAGCTGACTCCATCATGCACCTTTGTGTTGTTCAGTATTGCACTGGGGGCTCCCCTTCTGATTGTGTTAATCATTAAAGAAAATGAAGTTTAAGAACATTGCTATTATGACTTGATTTTGTAATCAAGCTTTCCTTATCACACAACAGCAGCTTGAACAATTGTAGGTCAGAGCAATCCATTCTAATTTAACCCAATGCCATTAGGAATGTCATTTAAGTACATGGCCATTGTAAGTTTAGTTTATTAAAGCTTTGGATCCAGTTGCATCATGGAAATCATGGAGCTGAAAACCCGGGCAATGGGTTATGTAAGTCGCCAGTATCCCAAGCGTGCGGCACATAAGCCGGGTATGGATGAACACCTATGAGTGGTGATGACTCTGTGCCTCCTCTTTGAAAAGTTATTTTGTGTAAACTTTTTTAGCTTTATTACCATTTTTCAGTGTCAATATTTGTCTTGATTTGCTTTATCCAGATGGTAATTACTTATTTTCCTTGCACAGACTTCATATCATTTCTCTGTTTAGTAAATAACTTAGTACAAAAAAATATATATATTGATCATTTGGTTATTTGAGTCATATACTTGATTTTTTATTTTCAATTTCATGTAATACAACCTGCACCACTGGACACAGCGCTCTTCCAGTCACTTTACGCACGTTACATTCCACATTCGTTTATAGATGGGAATAATGCTAAAGGGGCCCCCTTCTAAGTGCCACATGAGTCAAATCACACTCAAAGAGGTTTGTGCACTCATGGCAAATCTTTTCCGTCACCCTGTCCTTCGCTCATGACAGCGGTTCACGTCACCCAGGCAGTGGTTCAAGTTTTACTGTGATGTGACCATAAAGTCATCCAGGTCCAAGAGGTTAACTGCTTTAAAAATAGATCCCTCCCAAAACGTAGCTCGTTGTCGTCGTGGGAGGGCTTAGGAGACGGGGACTGAGACCCAATGTAGAGGATTACTCCTACTTTAGGCATCAGCCTTTGCCTCAACTAATTTTGCTTGGTTCTTTCTTCTCTTCTTTCCTCTTCCGTATCTTCTTTATTCCCTTCTATCCCATTCCTAAGGTGTGAGAGCTATGCTGAAGGGATGAAAGGCTGGCTTTGTGTCAGTCACGAATCGCCTCCGGGAGCCATGGGCACGGTATTCCCTTGATTAATTACTTATCCCTTACCCCTTATGGGGACCTAAAGTTTATTCAGGCTCACCATGGCCAGTAATGAAAATTCCTTACCCATAATAGAGGCATTAAGGCTTTCCCCTTCATCAAATAGCATATCTGAATTTGATTTTGATGGTTTTCCGACCCCTACCCCTCCTTTGAGCACGGCTCCGACCACTGATGCTAAAACCCCCTCTTCGACGCTTACGAACAACTCTAACCATTCTGAAACACCCACCCAGGTTATTACTCAACCCCTAGAAAATATCTTTTCCTCATCCCGAATATGCACCTCTTCATCCCATACTGCACAACCCTCTTCAGTGTCAACCCCCTCTTCCCTTATTACTACTCTTCATCCTTATTGTTCTTTCCCCCGCAGAAGTACTCCACTTCCTCTCGTCCTTGTCCTTCTACTACCTCTACCTCTGCAAACCTTCTGGGTACTCTATTTGGCCCAGCCAATTGGGATCGATTCTTTGTGATTCCCCCCACAGCCCTCTATTCTGAGAATACCCTTCTCTTTCAGCAGTGCCTCCAGAAACAAGTAGACAAGGTTACCTTTTGCAGTTGCTCTGATCGTTCATGCCTTGTCATGGTTACATCTGAAGCCCAAGCTCGTGCACTATCTACCCTAACTGACCTTACTGCCAAACCCATTCCTGCCGAACCTCACCCAACTCTTAATACTTGTACTGGAACTGTTTCTATTCCCCCAAATGCTTGTTTCATGTATAACAAGGACTGGTCAGACTGTGAAAATGACCTACTTTCCTGCCTTGATGAATATGATGCAGTGGCAGTACAGTGTTGCACTCTTCTTCCTAGAGGCCAACGTAAATCCCACGTCAATAGTGCCAAGATTAGCTTCCATAGACAAGACCTCCACCATGAGGTTTATATTAGTGGATGGACTTATCATGTTTGACACCCAGCCAAACATTGTCGCTCCACAGCCTGCTGCCCTCTATGTGCCCAACCTTGTCATGACCGCTCAAATTGCCCTGCTCAGTCATGTACATGTGCCAATTGTGGAGACTCCCATAATGTGTTTTATAGGAGATGCCCTACCTTTAAGTTTGAATGTGAGATAGCAGTCCTATATTTAAACTAGGCCTCACTCTATGTGAGGCCAGACAGGAAGCACAACGACAAGGTTTTTCTCTCTCAACTTATTCCAAAACGGTCCTACGCTCTGCTCCCCCACCATCTACACAAGATATTTCTGCATCTCCCCAGGTATAGTTTCCCTATACCCAAAACCTACGTCGTATGTCTACTCACCCTATCCACCAGTCAAATCCATTTTCCATCCTAAATCCAGATACACCAATCTCTACCATTTCCCGGATATCTACCCCTCCTCCTCCAGTAACCCTTGAAGACATCCAAAACTTCCTAAGAGGACCCAAGTGAACACTCCGCTCCCTTATCCACCCCCCAATCTCTGTTCCTACTCCTGCTACATTTGAAGTATTTGCAGATATTCATATTCCTCCTACACCCTCTCAACATACCCCACCCTCTCTATCACTTCCACTTGAATACTCTCACGAATCCCCTTTATCACAACAGTGCCCTTCTCCAGACCCCTCCTCTCTAGACATTTTTCCTGATGCTTCACCACCTTCCCCAGTCTCCCTTCCTCAATCTCTGGATTCTTCTCCAACTTCTCCAACAGCCACATCTGTTTTCCTTGATCAATGTCCCTACTCCTTCCCCAGTCACAGATACACTTCAATTTCCTCAGTTGCTCTACCCCCTTATATTCCCCCCAACCCCTTCCCAAAATACCTCATCCTCTCAACCACCCAAACCACCCATACCACCCAAACCTATTCCCCCTTTTCACTACCCTACTATCCTATAACGTTCTTAAACCTTTGACATCTAACACATTTTATCATACTCTTTAACTCTCCTTAGCCCTTTTCAACGCAATACTTTGCCAAAGTGCTACATGACCTTTGATATCTAGCACATTTATTTTTTCAAACATTAAACATTAAACATTTAAAAAAAGGTGGCTTTGCATGTACTTGGTTACCATTGACCTATTTATTAGTACTAATTGTCCTTGATATAAATATTTTTTATCTTATAATGCTTTTAGTAATATCAATAACATTATGATTATATTATTACAGATTATATCTGTAATGATGATAGCAGCATTGATATTGAAAGCCATATTTTTCTTGAAAACTTGAGGTAAGGTGAAATCGGGTGAGGCCATGAGCTCTACTAAGGCCCCGTTTACACAGGCGAGGTTTGCACAGCAAACTTTGCTTGGTGTAACTTCAAAAATGGAGAAACATCAAGCAAAGCTTTTTATAGGTTTACCCTATTGTTTAACCTGTTGCTCATCACAGTTGGGCAGTAGTGTAGTATTGAAGGTGCTACCTTCAATACTCATGCTGCAGTACTCACGAGCTGTCAGTTCTCATGTCCCACGATCAATTGTCAGATATTGCTACAACAATACACAACGCAAGTTTCTTCTTGTCCTACAATCCATTTTATAAATCACTCAGTCCTTTTCAGTCACTGCCAGGCTCTGACTGCCCAACTAATGTTATTTGGATACCAGCATAAATGCCTATGACAGCCTTAGCCTGCAAAGAGGCAAGTTTACTGAGCAAAGTTCGCCTGTAGGATGGGGCCTGCATAACCCCTTGGTGCCTAAGCACTTGTGGAGTTATCTGTGTAGACACCACACAAAATGATACTTACATGAATACT
Organism: Penaeus vannamei; assembly: GCF_003789085.1. Taxonomy (NCBI): domain Eukaryota; kingdom Metazoa; phylum Arthropoda; class Malacostraca; order Decapoda; family Penaeidae; genus Penaeus; species Penaeus vannamei. Next base: position 98,242 of record NW_020872696.1, read on the forward strand.
ACATTTTCCTGGCAGCATTGGGTTAATATGGTTATCATAATTGTCATATCTTGAATCCCTGACTTTTGATAATTTTCTGAATAAAGAATATCTGGTAACTTGCCCTGTAGTTGTTTTTTGTTCTAATAATTTCTATGACATACAGTATATGATAGGAAAAAAAGCTTAATTTCATATATGAGAATATTAGCATATTATATAAGGCGGTAATCAAGTATAGAACATGTTTAAGCATTTTTTCACTCAATTTAAGGATTAAAGAGCTTTACACAGGAATGGAATAGTCATATTCTTGTGCATCAGTTCACTATATAGTCAGTAGCATAATACACTGTAGAGAGACCCCATCTTAGTATCAAACAGTATCTGGTGGACTTTGCCTATTCACTGGGAATCGTACACATGGGTGCTAGTGTTTGGCAGGGTCATTGTCCATCAATACACTCACTTCCTTTAGATGCTCTAGTTTTTTGTTGGCTTTTCTATGCTACTTTCTTACTACTCAATCATAAGAACTAGCTAGTGATAAACTGATGATCTATCTATCTATTTATATATATTGCTAACTTTCTGAATTCGCAATATTCTGCAGTTACTACTAAAAATTTGGAATGGCATTGCAAAGCTGATGTCTTTTTTGCAATATTATTACTTATTAGGGCATTTGATTGTCTGAACTAATGTTGCATATTTAGCCTTAAAATGAAATTGCAGTGGAACAATAAAACACTTTTACTTTTAAATTATTATTTTTTCATCTCCAAGTGTCATGAACACTGCATATAACATAATGTTCTTATTTTCACTTAATATTGTAACAATCTTTATTATAGACAATTATAAAAATTGGTTATATACATTATCCTACAACCATTGTTCCCTACATCACAGGACAGCTTGTAAATAGTTTTACAGATCTTTTACTCCCATATTTTTTTTCTCTGCCGTTCATAATCGATAAAAATAAACTCAAAGAAACACATTCTGATATCAACCTTCTAATTACTATTGTTTTTGCAGTGAGTACTATTTTCAGTTTTCTAATTTATTCATTATTGAACAATCAAAACTATGGATGAATAATAATATATAAAAGGATACAAAACTATGTAGGTATCCCAATTAATATACACTGGAAATGTAATGGCAATATGCCTAGGCATTTATTTAAATAACAATTTCTTCCTTTTTAAATGCTAATATAGAAAAAAACAACAATGATACTTGAATGTAAACATATTACCTCAGTTAAAGTGCTGCAAAACAGGTCCACTAAGAACTAAGGGTCTTCACTTAACATGTTCAGATTACCAAGGGGCTCTTTCTGATTATCATAAGAAAAGAATAAATTATGAAGCCGAACAGCATAGACACTTGTCATCTACTAACAAAATAATTAAACTATTATTTATTCAACATGCACTGAATTTTTAAGAAAGAGAATTTGTAACTAACCAAGGAGATATTAAAACTGAAAGAAACATAAAATAATTACATATATACACATGCATATATGGCAGCACTACATATATGGATACTTGTTATCCACTTGATTTTTCAATATATACTACTAAATATAACTTTTAATTACCCTCCCTCTTGTTGCAGGCATGTGCTTTAGAATAATGTGTTTAAATATTACAGAAAAGCAGTGTTAATTTCTGGTTCATTTTGTCTGCTTATATTCTCTGTGTGGAGAGGTAATTTGGGTGCTGTTAAATTCTTTAATGCATTATTTGTCTGTCTGGTAAAACTAAAC
>NW_020872696.1:105000-112500 GCF_003789085.1 Penaeus vannamei
CAAGGGCTGTTCCTGATAACCCACTTCCTGAGAAAAGATTGTGTAAGGCTTCACATGCCACACCCACAATGTCAGGACGTAACTTCATGGCCGACACCAGTCCCGCCACAACTTCAGTGCCCTCGAGAATATTACCACACACCTGAGAGAGCAGAAAAGAGGGGCACAATTACTGTAGGTGCGTAGATACAAATATCAAGCAAATAAGTACAAGGAAATTTCTGTATTCATGCTTTCTTACATATATTTCAGCTGAGAGTACCAGATACACAATTTCATTTTGTAATAAATGCAACCTTGGGATAGTGAAAGAGAATATCAAAGTTGCTGAAATGCAATTTAGTAAAAGCTGGCCTAGCTATCTTTTATCTCTATATAAAGAAAAACAAGTTATAATTCAATATTGCAATATTTTATATGAAAATTTTTGAATAACAATGAATGCATACCTGATTATTTGTAAACTGATGTGTAGCAAGAGTAGCAGCTCTAGCCACTGTCAGATTTTTAGAGGAAAGATGAGACACAAGCCTGGGAATGTGACCCAACTGTGGCAGGTACTCCAATAGATTACGCTGAGCAGTTAATACTGAAACCACTGTGTTCACAACTAGTTCAAGGGTCTCAGCCTAGAAAACAACAACAACAAGAGATAAGTAAGAATAGGTGAGAATAAAGAATACCCCACTCCATGGGTTTAATTCTTGTTGATGGATCTGCCTTTTTCAAACACAGAAATACTGAAGGAATGTTTTACAGATACCTTACTCAACTCAACTATTTATATTGGTGCTGCTGATTTAATAAATAGATTATGAAGTAAACAGCTATGAAATATAATAGCAAAATACATGTTATGCAGGAAAAGTACTTACATCATTGCCTCCCTTTGCAAGAAGATCCAAGAGTGTATCAAAGAGATCTGATGTAAACTGCTTTGGCTTCCGCAAAACCCAGGAAGGATTTGCAACCAAGAGCCGCAAGTATACACCACCCACCACCACCTCTCCTGAGGTTGAGGATAATGTGACTTCCTCTGGAAACTTCCATACAGCATTTGGATCCTCCTTTTGTTGCAAGTGAATCCTTTTGATGGAAGAAAGAAAGAAAAAAAAATATATATATATATATAAATCCCATTGAAATATTTCTTATCAGTTTGTCATTCTACAATAAAAAAATGCTGAAAAAAATCTGCTAATTCTGAAAAGCTATTATGCAATGAATATATATATATATATATATATATATATATATATATATATATATATATATATATATAATATATATATTTTTTACCTTTTTATTTTTTTTTTTTATTTTTATTTTTTGGCAGAGGGGGGTTAAGTTCATGACTAGTTCTCCCTGGTAAATATGTAAAATCAGAACATTTCATGATATATATTTTTTTATTTGACATTAAACCACTCAATTTTTGTGACTGTCATATTAAGCCATTGGATCTGGCTGCTTCTTGGCTTACACTTTTTCATGACACCCAGTTTAAATAGGTTAAGTAATATATAATCATCTGTTTTATGATGCTTTTCTGCCTTTCCCTACTGGCTATTCCTACAGCAGTCATCCTTAACAGCACTTACTCTTCCACTAATCTTGAAACAGTCTCCGTTACCCTGACCCTCGAGTCGTCAGTCCAGATTAGCTCTGGGTTTTCATGCTGCGCTTCGTACATGTGGACCGCGGTGGATGGCGAGTCCCTCATCTGGTCTACCAGAGCAGAGGGAAGGATCTTGTTCAGAATCAGTCTCACACGAGGCCCCACCAGCTTATCACATGTCATCTTGCCCATGAGTTCTGCTGTCTTTTCGCGCACTTCTGAATCGTCCGAGGAGCAGAATATGTTCAGGAGGTACATGACAGCTCCTGGAAGGAAATGGCTATATTAATATTTAATTCAATGTCTATGAAACACTGTTGTATGGGGGGGTGGGGGTATAGACATATGGATATCAATTATCCAGAACATAAAGCATATACCAATCCTAATTAACCACTTGCCGCCAGGTGGCATGTATGTACATGCCATGGCTGTTGTGGCCAGAAAATTGGATGGCATTGTATGACCATTCCCACGCCATTGGCTCTTTGGATGCGGTTTGTTTTTCACCAATAGTAGTGTCTTCATATATATGGTAAAGCTTTTAGGCAATGGCACCTAAAGTGAAGGTAAACCTGCAAATTTATATAATTATAAATTATAGCAAAATAAAAACTTTTAGGTGCTAAATGTCACTCACAAATTACCAAATGAGCCTGGCGCAAACAGGGGAAATTGCTGATGTGCGCCAACAATCCTGTTATCATGTCCACTTGCCAATTTTTTTTATCCGGCGGCATAGGGTTAACCCCTAGCCGACAGGTGGCATGTACGTACATGCTATGGCTGTTGTGGACCGAAAGACGGGTGGCATCATGTCATGCCCATTCCCGCGCCACTGGCTCATTGGACGGGGCTTGTTTTTCTTCAATAGTAGCGGCTTCATTTATATGGTAAAGATTTTAGGCAATGGCACCTATAATAAAGGTAAACCTTCAAAATTTTAAAATCTTTATAAATTATAGCAAAATAAAAACTTTTAGGTGTTAAATGTCGCTCACAAACTACCGATCGAGCCAGGTGCAAAAAGGGGAAACTGCCGATGCGCGCCAACAAGCCCGTCCATACGTTCACTTGTCAAACATTTTTACCCGTCGGCACTGGGTTAATTTAACATCATTGCTAGGACAATAGGAATTAACAATTCAACTAAAGAAAATAGTAGTAATAACAATATATAAAATTGCCTGTAAAATGAAAAAAAGGAAATGACAAAAAGAGAGAAAAAAATAGAAATAAATAAAGGAAAAGGGAAAAGGTACAAAGGAAAAGTGAACATGAAAGAAAAAAAGAAAAGAAAATTAAGAGGCTGACATTCACATCATAATCTCTCCACAAATCAAACTACTACTTACCTTTGTTTAATGCTTCCTTCACAATCTTGGTGTTAGACATGAGTGCATGCAGTATGTTGAGAGCTGTCATGCGGTCTGGGATGAGGGAAGGTGAGTGTAAGGCCAACATCAGGTACACCAATACCTGCAATATGAGAAAAAGTTATTGGCGTTTATTCAAAACCTGATAATTACTAGTTTATCAAATTTCTAAAACACGACGAGTCTAAAGTAGTACTTCTCAACCTGAGCATCACATACTATTTTGCATAAGCATATTTCTTGTCTTTGAAAATACTCCTTTTTAGCCTGAAACCCTTGTAACAATATTGAAAATAAATCATGTTCACCTAATCTTCAAGTTCCCAGTTCAATTCAGCTTATAAGCAATTTGCAGTAGTCTGTAAATTTTCAAAATGCATTTGTATTTGTACATTAATGGAGCTGAGTGTTGGTGTGTCACAGAAGTGTTGGATATTTATCCAGTGTTACTAAACTACAAAGGTTGATAACCACTGGTCAAAAGGAATAAATATTCTCAAATGTCAAAGATGAGTATTTTTTATAACCTGCTTCCAAATAAACCAGCATTTTTCTTAATTTTTCATTATGCTTTATTTTACAACTATGCTAATTAGTAATTTCAAAATCATTAGCATTCATTGCAAAATATGAAGTAATCTATGTTTTACAGATACTGTAAAAAAGGTTACAGCTTGAAAATCAATAATTTCAAGAAAAGAAATCACATGTCCAGGAGCCTCATGTGGTCTTCTGGGCTCTCAGATCTCCAACTGCATAGTCTAGGAATAATGTAAAACTCCATGACAGTTTAATGCATTGCACTCTATTCCAACAAAGAAATTGTAATATTCTATTTGACTTGCCATATACTATAGTTAATGTTATGTGATAAAATCCTATGATCAGGGTGACATGACCATCAAGTCATGAAAAAAACTGGCTTCAAGGGCAGATGACATGAACATGGGAAAATCTGGCAAAGAGCCAGGGTGATAGGGTCTTGCCATCATGAGAATTCCCCCTAAAGGCCAGGGTAATGGGAATGACTTGCAACGAATGCCGTAGTGATTAGACTCAGTGGGCATTTAGGAAGGGGCTTCTGCATTATTTTCACCAATAAATGAGTGTGAAATGTACCATTTGTGAGCCAAGTCTACAGAGGATGCAATATCCATGCTCAGGATCCTATTCCAGAGATATGATATGGAGTCTTTGCATGGAAAACAGTATTACCATCTAGATAAAGGAAATCATATTACAAATACAAACATTGAAAAATGGGGGGAAAAAAACACTTTAACAGAAAACAAGAAAATAACATTGCAAAGTGAGAGACAGAGCTACGCACTTGTTAGAATACCCACTCAAGTATGCCTAATGCCCATATTTTGGACTATGTACAGACAGTGAAGCATCTAAATCCAAGGGATCAATAAAAATTTTCCATATTTTCCTCCATTATAATTTTCTAAAAATGTGAACAAAAAAAAGCAACCATACTTGAATATGCACAATAACTTACCTCTGATGCTGCAATATCACTAACGCAATCAGCATTGCCAGTGACACCCTCCACTACAGCCAACACACACTGCTGTACAGATACACATCCTTCAAGGCGTAACAAGGAAAACAGTAGCTTGAAGTGACCAATGCACTGCATCTCCACACCTAAAGGTATAAATGAAGTGTTATTTTTCTTCTCTCTGTTTTAAGATCATATAAAATTAATACTTTAGATGGTTTTAGATATATTTCCTTTGTATTAGAAAACAGCTATATATAAATTCAAAACACATTTTTGAGCTATATTGCAAGCAGAAGATTACATTTTCAATTCTAAATACAGACTTTAGAATTCAACTAGGTAAATATATTAGTATTATAAAAAACAACAACATATAAATATGTAACAGTAATGACAAAGCAATACTGTAGATACCAGCAATAAAATTATTACAATTCTGACATACTAATCAGTTACACTCTAAAAATACAAAACATTAATAGTAGAAACAAGACTAATAGTAAATGATTAAAAGCCATCACAATGATTAGTGTTCTTACACCCAATATGACACCAAGTATCAATATGTGTTTCTGACTGGCTCTTCATACAAATTTATTGATAATATGGTTTAATCTTGTTTCAAATAAAAGTGAAATAATTCTTAAAAATCATATCTTGTGAGGTCTGGTGTGAAGATTATAGTGATCCAATATGACAGCCTAATCAGATAAAGTGATATACTGGTGTACAGTACAGAATGAAATCACTCATCCTCCCACAGGGGGAGAGGAGTGGATCCCTATCTCCCTGTTTACTTTCCCTACTGCCTTTACGGTGGGCCTTTAGGGTGTATTTCCTCAGGTTTTGCTGGGAGTGGGGGCTAGATGATCTCTTTCTCTCTCTCTTGCCTATTCTTCCCACATTTTTTTCTCTTCTCTTCTTCCCTTCTCTTGACTTCCTTTCTTTCATGTTTATGCTTTTCTGCCTTTGTGTATTTTGTTTTGGGCTTGATCTCCCTGTGTTTCCCCTTGGTGATCTTTTCCTCCTGGGGGAAGAGTTTTTTTCTTGTTACCCCTTTCTCCATGCTCCCTTGCCTGTTCCCCTCTGGCCTTGCAGCCTTGCAGGCAGTGTCAGCCTCCCTCTATAGATAATGCTCTCTGGGCATGTGGTTTGTAGTATGCTCCAGCAGTTGGTGAGCAGGCCCTTGACTGCTGTCATTTACTTGGTGCCTATTTGTGCTAAGGTCATACATATGACTGAAGGCCCATGACTGCTCTGTGCCAATGCAGCCTCTGGCCTCTGGCTGTTCCATGCCAATACAGCATTCTAAGAGAAAGATCCCACATACACTCTGTGAACATGCAACCCTCTCAGAGATGGCAAGTTATGAAAAGTTCTGACATATGGTAGAAAAGGCCCTCATCCACTCTGCTGATGCAGCCCTTTACATGCTGGATTGTTCATGATATGACCCTATATGTGCTAGGGGCATGAGGGATGATGTGAGGTTCTCTCATTTTTTTTTTTTTTTCATTCCCTACTTCTAAGATGCACTGTGAAATAGCCCTGGTTGCACAAAATCATATCTGTATATCTATATAGGCTATCATACCAGTGTGCTATAACATTTGCACCAGACCTGTCAAGAAGGAAAACAGCATCTACTATCTATCAATTACCTGAAAAAGATTTTTTTAAAATTTATATCATCAAACTTCAGAAGCATAAATTTAAAGAAATATATGTTATATCTTATGAAAACTTTCATATCAACACTTGTGTGTCAAAAGTCAGTAATTCACATGAGCTAAAATTTGTTAGGTATTTAAACATAAAAACTCAAATTAGCAAAAGCTCTTAAAAATAATACTTTTTATCATTTTTTAAAATATAATATTTGCCTTCTAACTAAAAGTTGATCAATTACTACAAAGTCAGAATACAAGGGTGCTATGATACTATCAGTCTATAATGTTAACAAAAACATACAAATGTTAATTTTACGATTGTCCTATGATATATGTTAGTCACAATTTTTTGTGAAATACAACTCATTTTCAGCTACTTGAACTGGTAATTTTTCATCTTGTTTTATCTTTATGTGTCAATATCTTGCATAATTTCCTTTTCTCATATAAAGAAAGCATTAACCCACTAATGACGGGTGTCCCACATACTAAGACACCCGAAAAAATAAAAATTGCCAGGCCAGTGTGATGCTGTATCAGGGCTCACGCTCCAACGCAGCAACGGGCGGGCAGAGTCCGGGGTAGCCCCGTCCACCAATTTTGTAGTCACACGGAATCTTTTATTTTGGGCTTCAAAATATACCGGCGTTAATGGGTTAACTTATCCTTTTGAAGTCTATAAATTTTTAAGCATTTCTTGGCTATACTCTATCTGAGACTTAATGTTAGTAACAAATATACAACTATCCCTTCATTTGCCAAACTGTCCTCGGAGACAAAATTGCTCTTCAGATATCTTTGGCTTTTAGTCCATGTTTTTTTTTTGTGTATCTAAAATGACAATACATTATAGTGGCACCTTAATAATGAAACATCATAATAATATAAATACATGGTGTGAAATAGTGAAAGAAAACAGTGGATATTGGCACAAACAGATAAATTCTGCTTGATGAACACATTTCAAATGACATTCAAGATGTTACATGGTGAGAGAGTAGTTTATGCAAATATAGTAAAGCACTGCAACAAGGACAAACTATCCTCATCAAGTGTGATGTTTCCCAAAGGCATCATTTGGTGGTCATATATTTGCTAAGAAAATTACTTACAAAGTCACTCTTGCAGTACATGAACCATACATTTATGGGAAAGAAAAAAGCTTAAAAAACGAAAATATTCCAAGCGCTACCTTGACCATCCAGTGAACTATAGCTTCAACGTAAGTCTTGATATATATACACACACATACACATATATATATATATATATATATATATATATATATATATATATATGCATATATATATATATATATATATATAT
>NW_020872696.1:117500-120000 GCF_003789085.1 Penaeus vannamei
GAGCTCATCTTTGTGTGCATCAAACTCAAATGCCGCCCCATATTCTGGGTCAGACTGTCCAGTGCGCACATGTGCCTGCTGGTTCTCAGTTAGGAAGTCAATAAGTTGCGTGCGTGTTCCATTATCCCAGATGAGGTATGGAGTTTGCACATTACTTGTGAGGATTTTCAACACCTGTAAGGCATAATGGTATTAGTTTTAAAAGCTTGAGGGAAGAGCAAAGTAGAAAAGGGGGCAGGGTTGAATGGGTGAAGGAGAACAGAAAAGAAATAGAGATAGAGAAGATGAGGAGAACTAAAGAGAGACTTATATTTCTATAGGTTTTGCTTTTGAGTTGATGGGATCTGTTCATAGTGGTGTGTATGAGTATGTGGATGTGTCAATATGTAAATATAGGGGTGTATATGTGTCAAGAGATAAATGCACATTACTCAGATGGTATAAATGTTATGATGTTAGCTTCACTTTACTTACTGACTGACTGACTGACAGACTAAAAGAAAAGACAGAAAAAAAGAAGAAAAAATAGAAAGAAAAAGAAAGAAAAAAGGAGTATCCTAAAGGATACTCTATGTTTTCACTGGCATGATGATTCTCTTTACACTTACAAAGAAAAAAAAAAAAAGGAAACCAGCATAATCTTTGGTTATATCATATATATATATATATATATATATATATATATATATATATATATATATATATATATATATATATATAACATTACACATTTCACAAACACAAAGAAAGGATAACATCAGTCCAAGTAAAGGTCTACTAAAAATAGCTCCTTGCAGACAATAATAAATAACTATGACTATGACAATTAAATGACAAAAAAAAAAATTCATAACCTTGGAAAGATTTCTTTTGTTAAACATTCATCATGGTTATAGTCTCTTCATTCTTTTTTCAAAAGCTAATTAAGAACCATTGGTATGAAGAGTATAAAAAATTGTATTTCTTTTTGTTTTCATGAATCCTGTTTGTTGTTATATTGTTTTTCACTGAAAATTTCATATGAATGTACTTTATAACAAACCTCTTCTGACGACATTGCAGGTATGAGAGAGACAACATAGGGTGTTAGGAGCTTCTGCAGGACCCCATGAATGACTGTGTTGGAAGGGGTCGTTTCTTCCTCCTTGGTATACAGGCCAGCCAAACGACCACAAGCACAGAGGGATAACTTTGCAAGCTGATTACTCATCTCCTGATACACAGCAAAAGGAAAAATATAATTATAGTTGGAAGTTTAAATGCTGGTTAGATAAACAAATTTCGTGACATATTATATAGCTGATGTCATATGATATACCAGATGATATATGATATAAGATGATATAAGATAAACCAGATGATAAATGATACATCAGATGATAAATGATACATCAGATGATTTATGATATAATTTTTGTAGAAAGTCCAAAAGTACTATTACAGCTCTTCAGGAAAAAAAATATAAATATTGGAGTAAAAACATTTTCACTGTAAAGAAATGAAACCTTAAAATCCTGACAAACTTCAGCATGAAACAAATTCAGATTTTCAAAACATGGAAGTTGAATAAAGAATGGGAATGTGTTATGCAGATTAACTATTTCCAGAGCAATAGCATGTACATGCTCCTTCATTGTAGCCAAACAGTAGGTATACAAATGTTAGTCCTATGTGCAAGGTTGACAGTGATAAGTACAAATTTTATTAACTGAAATTTACTTAACTGATGTATGCATCACATCCTATGGTGGATGCAGCCAACTGACTGTTTCTTAAAGGAAGAGCTTGAAATGGGGGTTGGCCTCTCAGTCTCAGTAGATATCTTTTCCTCTCTCATTCATACATGCTTTGATGCATGCTTGTTATTCTGAACCTACTACTCTTTTTTTTTTACCCATACATTACCTCCTGTTCCTCTACCTTTAATATATTGAATACGGGGGATGGAGGAGTAGTGAAGGTTTATCTTCTGCTCTCTTTTTCCACAGGGTTATCATGCATTTGGCATTTATAGGGCTCTTGTTTCCTAATGGTAACCATGATGGCAAATGTTACTTGGGCTCTGGCTGTTAATCTACTACCTTTCAGTGTAGTCCTCTATGGCAAGCACCTTATAGATAGACTGGCTCCTGATCGTATATACCAGTGCAGCCACTCACAAACTACATGGTTGTGGTGATTACCTAATCTCTGTCTGGTTAGCTTTGGTGAGACTCTGCCAGACTGAACAGGCTCCGACTATTGTGTTGCTGCTGAATGATCTGTTACCTCCCCTCATTCTCCAAGTTGCAATGGGGCAGGACAGTTTTGTTTATATTGTTTAAACTCTATAAAATTCAATCTGTCATGAGTGTGGCTTTTCACAAAATATGCTGGCTTCAGTATTTGCCATAATTACGAAAAGCCTGTCACAAAGTCACTGGCAAGTGACTTTTTCATTTATAGTGACAATTAGATACACATAGTATGTACTAATACATAAGATACTGTTTGGCAAGTT
>NW_020872696.1:125000-130000 GCF_003789085.1 Penaeus vannamei
TTACATATACTATATATATATATATATATATATATATATATATATATATATATACACACACACACACACACATATATATATGTGTGTGTGTGTGTGTGTGTGTGTGTGTGTGTGTGTGTGTGTGTGTGTGTGTGTGTGTGTGTGTGTGTGTGTGTGTGTGTGTGTGTGTGTGTGTGTGTGTGTGTGTGTGTGTGTGTGTGTGAGTGTGTGTGTGGTGTTGTGATGTGTGGTGTGTGTGGTGTGTGTGTGTGTGTGTGTGTGTGTGTGTGTGTGTGTGTGTGTGTGTGTGTGTGTGTGTGTGTGTGTGTGTGTGTGTGTGTGTGTGTGTGTGTGTGTGTGTGTGTGTGTGTGTGTGTGTGTGTGTGTGTGTGTGTGTGTGTGTGTGTGTGTGTGTGTGTGTGTGGTGTGTGTGTGAGTGAGTGAGTGTGTGAGTGTGTGAGTGTGAGTGTGAGTGTGTGAGTGAGTGAGTGTGTGTGTGTGTGTGTGTGTGTGTGTGTGTGTGTGTGTGTGTGTGTGTGTGTGTGTGTGTGTGTGTGTGTGTGTGTGTGTATGTGTGTGTATGTGTGTGTATGTGTGTGTTGTGTGTGTGTGTGTGTGTGTGTGTGTGTGTGTGTGTGTGTGTGTGTGTGTGTGTGTGTGTGTGTGTGTGTGTGTGTGTGTGTGTGTGTGTGTGTGTTGTGTTTGTGTGTGTGTGTGTGTGTGTGTGTGTGTGTGTGTGTGTGTGTGTGTGTGTGTGTGTGTGTGTGTGTGTGTGTGTGTGTGTGTGTGTTTAAACATACACACACACATACATACATACATACATACATACATACATAATACATATATACATTATATATATATATATATATATATATATATATATATATATATATATATATATATATATATACAATGAAATAAAAACTTCAAAAATATATACACAGAGTGGGCCCGCAGCCCACCCTCACCTTGTAACTGAGCATGTGACAAAGGTCCCTGGTAAACTGGGACATTTCTACTTCCTGTGAATGTGGACAGGGTGGAACAGCAGTGAGCATACAAAGGAACTGGGACATGGGACACAAATATATTAATCAAGCCTGATTGGCTCACTGGAAGTATTCTTTTCTTAGAATTTAAAATAATTTGTTGCTATCTCACAGTATATAGATTAATCTTGGGGAATGCTCTGGACCAAATGTATGCACATACAGTTGCCTCAATGAATTCTCATAAGCTCTATATTTGCAACTGATTACATGTGGAGAAAGAATTATGGGTATAATCTTGTGAATGCTTTTCTGGTTTGTCTCTACCAAAAGAATAAATACAATATGAGTTCATTACGAAATCACAAATCCACTTTCCAGAGGACACAAACCACAGTGGAAAATAAAGGACTGACACAATATCCACAGGATCATTTTTGGTACTATACTTCTGTTCAGTAAGCTTGGCAAACTCTCAGCGGGAGAAAAAGGGCCAAGCATTTTCATTATAATAAAATACCAAAGGATTCAATGAACTAAATTAACAAGAACAAGTAAAAAGAAAAAAAGAAAAAAGAAAGCAAGAAAAAAACTGAAATACATCCATCCACCACATGAACATCTATATCATGAACATTGATGTACATAAAAATACATATTTTGTAATGAATAATTTACCTATTAAATATCAAACCCATAAAATCTTATTCACAACTTTCATGACTCACCACATTACTTGGATGTAATCATCTTGCACAAGCTGTCAAAAACTAGTGCTTTTCCCCCTACATCGTTGTTGGGAAAATAGTATAAACATAAAGCCAAAACTGTTTGGCAAGTTTCCCTCAGCCACACCTACCAGGCTGAAGGAACTGAATATACTGCCTCTCTACTATATATAAGTTCCATATCAGTATAAATTAAGATGGAATAGTGGGGTAATAAAGTCATTTGTATTAGAACTACATTTCTCAGTCTTAGGTTATAAGCCATTAGCAAATTGAAAGCATGTAAAAGAAGTAATATGACAGCAAGGAAAAAAATGTACTTAAGATATGCCATATAATCAAATCTGTCACTAAATCAAAGAAAATTTATTCATAAGTAATTTTTATCATTACCATAAAACTGCTATGGATAAAATGAGCTGTCACAGGGAAAGTATAAGAACTCCTTGAAGCAACTGCACACATGAGCATACATGTCTATATCACTCTATGTATGTAGTTCTATTATATACAATATAATAAGGTATTCTGTAGAACTAATGCAACTTATACTTACCATCCATTACAATATCTATATTTTCTCTACTCATATTTACCATATGCTGTGAGCTATACCTAAATACCTTCAACAACACTGGTACATAAAATAATATCTGTACAACTACACAAATCCGGTATATAGAACATTATCTGCAGTATTTGACCATAAGTTATATAATTTTCACTTGTATGACTTTTTTTCTTAACAGTCCTAAACTTCTAGTGAAGTATATTGTCTATAAAAAGTTGGATCATTATACACTGAACTATATATCCCTCACTCAAACCTTGAATAGGCAAGTCCACTATATAAACAAAATTTTCCCTACTTATGTCTACTACTTTGTTGCGATTCTACCGCACTACTACTTTGCTGCGATCCACTATCCGTTCTCATTCATACCTTTCCACATTTGTCAACATGAATACAGTTCTATCCACTGACATAGCATTTGCAAATGACAGTAAATAAATAAACTTATAAAGCTAATTACATGCATCACAGCCAAAGTGAACACAGAATATCTGAAAACTTTCTACCAAAGTTTGAGTAATACAAGAATGGCAAAATTTTTGCAGACTTTTCAGGCTTCATCATAATTTAAATTTGAACTGAATTCATTTTCAAACATCTACTAAATAATATGATTAAGCTCTTAAAAGATAATATTTTTCTATTACTAATTCATAAAAGACTGTATATCTCTCTCTGATCAATCTGTCATAACAATAACTTCTTTTTTAATCCTCTACCCATGAGCCAGCATTAAGCGCCCCATTAACATCAATCAAAGAAACCTATAAACCTATCACAGTGAAGAACAGTACTTATAGATGGGTTGCATAGACTCTTTTTCTAATCTGAGCCTATTCTAAAACTGGACATGTTAAATTTCATGATACTACATTTCCTAATTCTTTATCACTTTCTATTAGAATTTCAAAGAGATCATGAAAAACTTATCTTTCCTGTTCTTAATATAGCATTTATATTAATTCACTACTGCCAGGGTGAGTTTATTTTATTAATTGACTTTACACATAGATGACTTTACAAGTGTTTAGTTATCAACGACACAATTACTAATACTGCCTATCTCACCTGTTGACCCTTTTCCTTGATTTTCAGATGTTTTGTCCTTGCTTATATTGCTATTAGTAATGTTGATAACATTATAATTATAATGTCCAGAATGTTAATAACAGCAATGACATTGATAGCATTCATAATGGAAACAATTTATCTAAAAACCCAAGGAAAGGTAAAATCAGGCAAGGTCACTAGGTCTACTAACTGACTCCTTGGTGACAAGCCTCACTGCTTATGGGATAGTTTATAAATATCATAATTTACTGATTGACAGTATTATCCAATATTTAAGTCTAGTTTATTGAAGCCTTTCAAAGTGCTATTGACTATGATATCACCTTTGAGAAATATCTTGCACAATAGCTGAAGCTAAAAAAGCAGGCTTAGTGACAGATAAATGTAAAGGAAAATAGCTACCTTTACAACTTTTGCAATGCTCTCTGATTCATGCAAATAACTTATTTCTCAACTGTTTTTCACTTAGGGTTACTGTGAAGAACAATGTATAGCTCTTTACTTATGGAATACTTAAAAAATCCAATTTTACTTTTTTGTCCCAAAATACAAAGCTGAGGCCAAAATAATAATCATTGTGTATAAGAGAAGTTACAAATGTGAAGAGCAACTGACCTCAAATGAAACTTACATGAACAAACTATCTATATATGTAAAATTCCTGAAGTGTTCACAAAAATCAACAACAAATGCATAAAAACCTGTACTACAATTCAACACTCTCATAGGTCAAAAGAAACCATATCTCTTTGCCTTAAACTCTTCCAACAAGGCAACAAACATCTATCTTATATATAACTATTTCACACATGTACATGATCTCCAAGTTCTGTATACCATAGCCTACATACCTTGAAATAGAGTGTGTGGCATAGGTCCTTGATAAAGTGAGACATTTCGATGAGCTTCTCACGACACATGGGGAAAGATGCGGCAGCTGTATAACAACGTGCAATATTGATACAAACTTGTACTGCAACATCACCAGGTTTGCTGCTAGCATTTAGCACATTTACACAGCGGTTGTATGCACCTTGAAGCACCTAGAACACAAAAGAAAATATAGATCTTTGTAATTATTGAAAAACAGGAAAATCATCCATTACTGTCTTCAAAATAACCATACTGCAAAATGAAAGAAAGAAATCATACACTACCTCTAACCCCCTTTCTCTTCTCAGCTCCTCTGCATTCAGAGCAGAACAGTTAATGGTGTGGTAAGTCAATTCTGCAGCTGCTGCTAGGAGGGATGTTTCTTTGCTGAAGAGCTGCTCATCATCAGCCTCTAACTGGATGGTCTTGATTAGCATTGGGTAGCCTGCATACTTGTAAGGCGCCAACACTGAAGCAGGAGAATCTTGTGGTCAACTTGAAGAACAAACACACACACAAACACACACATATATACATACATATATGTAGAAAGGTATGAATGAGAATGAATATCTTCACAATACAGAAGATGCATTTGACCCGTTTCGCATATTCTTCGTCAGAAATGCACGATACATGCACTTCTGACAAAGATACATTCAAAACTGGTCATATATATCTCTTGTAATGTGAAGATATTCATTCTCATTCATACCTTTCTACATATGACAACATGAATATTGTTTATATATGTATATATATATATTATATATATATATATAT
>NW_020872696.1:140000-155000 GCF_003789085.1 Penaeus vannamei
ATAATTACAAAAATGTGCAAGGCAAATGAGTGCATAAAACTAGCATGTCATCTCCAAAGCATCAAGTTATAAAATAAACATTGTGAAGATACAATTACCACAGCAGCATAATTACAGAAAATGACACCATAAAAGCTAGCAAACTAAAACAGAGAACATATACATAACAAATATCTAAAAAAACATAAAACTCTTTAATGATCTACTTTTTAACATAAAACAAGAAAGATCATGCAAACTAATATGCTTGTATAAAAATGTAAAGCAAGTTCTATGTACAAAAGAATTTAATACTGTAAAAACTAACAAATTATATTTACAACCTCCAGACAAATAACATGCTGCTGATACGACTTTCTGAAGTCAACTCAACAATATTCTAGTCATTCTTACAGACCTACAATATAATTGTAACATGCACATCTTTTCTGTCCTTTGTTCATCTACTATGTCATATATTTGTTTTTGAAACTCATCTTACAACACAATTTCTAGTGCATGTCTTTGAATATTAACAAAAATCTATATATGAAATATATAATCAAAAAGAATTCCATAATGCTTTACATGTGATACAATGTTAGAAAGTTTTCTCAATAACCAAATATCTGACTGAAACCACTTGGCTAACTAATTATTGAAAATTTAATGATGAAAATTTGAACCTATACTCTTCATCAGCATAAAGTTAACATTGATAGGAGAAAAAATTAACTATGAATAATAAACATGAATATTTAAAAGAAGTTAATATCAAGCCCGTAACACACCAATCAGAGAAATTTATGATTCACATATAGTAAAAAGAAAAGGAGAAACATATAATTACCTACATACAAGATAAATTCATGATACCACAAAATAAAACCACTAAAATGTGATAAAATTCTTGCTTCAAGGTAATTCTAATAGAAAAATATCATAAATCTAACTTTATACTATAGAACTTTAATTGCAAATCTCAAAATAAATATAGTAATGCATTTACAGGTTACTATCTATGCCTTCAGCTGTTACAGACAAATACTTTGTGCTGACCTATAAGTGTGATTATTCTATTTTTTTTCTTTCATCTACTGTATTTGGATTATGTCTCAACATGAAGAAAAAAAAATATTCATAAAAAAACATCAACAATAAATGAAAAATTACTCTGTAATTAATGATTATGATAAATAATGGGATATGCTCCGTGGACACAGTACTACTTTTCTTTCACATATCCTTCAAAAACTTATTACTAGCTGTCTTCTCTCCTGGTGATATGACCATTGATAATCCTTTTTTTATAGGAACATGAACATAGATAAAAATAATTTCCCCAGCTGAACTGGATTTTCCTTAGAAAGAAGTTAAGATACCTCAACAAAAGTACACATCAATCTGCTATATCAATCACATTCTTTAGTTCATATTGGAGACACAACACAACTGAAGTCTCCTTGTGACATTAAAAATAGCAATGTCCATTTGAAAGCATGCCTGAAGTAACAAAAGACTATCATCCACCACAAGTCTGTCTGAAAACAATGACTGGCAAATGTTTCCCTGTGTTCTCTGAAATCTACCAAGATGCACTAGAGAAGTCTGTAAATCAAACTATTCGATCTTCTCTTCAGTCACAAAAATTGCTTAGAAAACTCACCCGATCCTAATGAGGCAGAAGAGAAATATTTGGGATACAAAAGAGTACCATGGTAGCTAATATTAAACTTTACATATACTAAATGCCTAGTTTGTATTTCAAATAATGTTGTTCAGAAATATATATAAACATAGATATGTTCTACTTCAAGAAACACATTTTGGGCTATGTGCAAATTGTAAAATATATGAATACATTAACCCCTATGATCTGGATGATGTGACCATGACATCATGAAAAAAATTAGGATTGAGGGGTGGATGATGTGAACATACACTTATGGGAAAATCTGGCTGTGGGCTGGGATCATGCGAACTTGCAGTTGTGAGCATTATGGCTGAAGGCTGGGGTCACAAGCAAGACTTGCCACGAGTGCACAAAGTCTTGAAGAGTGATTCGACTCATTTGGTGTTTAAAAAAGGGCTTTTGTATTATTTCCATCAATAAATGAATGTGGATTGTAGTATCCATGAGCCATGACTTGAAGAGTGCTGACTCCAAGGAGGATGCCATTTCCATGCTCAGCATCCTATTCTTGGCTGCAGGTTGTAGTACAGAAAATTTAATATTACAAAAAGACACAAATAATAAAACTTTACACATTAAGATTGTTGCATGGAGTTATGGACTACCTAGAGAGATAATATGGAGTCTGTGCAAGGAAATCAGTCTATTACCATCTGGATAAAGCAAATCAAATGGCAAATATCGACGTTGGAAAATGGCAAAAAAGCTAAAAATGCTTATGTATATAAACAACATTGCAAAGGGGAGGCACAGAGTCTTGTCACTGCACATGAGCATTCGTGTGTGCCCAGCCTACCCATCAGAGTGTACCCATCAGAGTGGTTGCTCACGTAAGCTTAATGTCTGTATTTTAGGTCATGTAATTCCTATGAAGCAACCGGATCCAATAGGTTAAGTATTCTGAACAATACCATAGCAGTAATGCCAAATTTGCTTTTAATTCTGCCATTAGTAAAATGCCAGCAATATACTCCTTACAAAGTAAAAACATTTTCAGCCCAAACCTTGAGGTAATGGGTGTTTTTTTCCCCTATTATGCTAATGTATACTAATATCTAACAAGTATTTATCATGTAATAACAACAAATGATTATGCTAAACCAACATCTACACACCTCAAAACACAAAATCATCACAAATGAAATATTCAATCCTATTCCTAAAAGATATGGTGCTGATATGCCTGGCATCAGAAAATCCTACTAATGCTGACTACATTTAATTCCTTTCAGCTAACCTGCTGGGACTAAAGCTAATCCCCCTAAAATGTATAAACCCTACCATGACAGGGCCAGAATTTTCTGTGACATAATTATTAAGCAACAGTCAATTCTTTCTAGCTGGGCCACCTGCTTGCTCACTGGAGTGAGTCATGACGTGCAAACACGTCATACGTTACTATGTTATGACGGCTATAAGCATGCCCGTCAATAAAGATACAAGAGAACATGCATATACTGATAGATCACCCTTTTTTGATAATATAACATTTGATGACTACAAAATTTTATTTTTTCTTAATAATTGTTACCACTGCAGCTGGTATTGATTTTACCAATATAGTTGTAATTATCGAGGTATCAGCATGCAAAAGAGAACTTTACTTTCTTTATCTAGATACTGCAGAAGCAAGTATAAAAGGTGATAAACTACATGAAAAATTTTAAATATTCTTGTAAAATACAAAGCTTCTGGCAAGATAAAGAAACAGTTTCTAAGGAATGATTGTATGTTTTACCCATTGATGTTCTATCTGTGATACATTAAACTAAGAAAGAAACTCACCCATTCCTGATGAAGCAACAAGAAAATAAAGTGAAAATAAAGATGTACTTAAAAAGAAAAAAAAAATCTTTGTCCATAATATAATCAATTTCTCTACAAATGCTATTCTCTGTATATGGCATATCCTTTAATTAGAAAAGATAAATATTAGCAAAAAAATATCAGCATTGTGAAAAAAGAAAGAAAAGTAAGAAAAACAGTAGACAGATAACCTTCCCACTACAACTTCACATGAATGCTACTAAATCCTGCTTTACAATTTGAGGGCTTGAAAGTCCTAACCCATTAAAAGGAGGTCCAAGTATTACTTAAAAATAATGATTCATTGGAACCAATTGTTATTCAAATTCAAAAAAATAAGGAAAAAGAAAAAAGAGAAAGGAATCTCTAATCCTTCAGAAAAAAGGAGAAAAAAGAAATAGAAACAAGGGTAAAACACAAGTTGGCCACTATCCACGACAGCTACACTATTAGCTTGCAAACCCCATCACCTAACAATTACATGTACTTACATCTACATGTTTCTCGAGGTACGCTTCGTAGTAAGCCTCCATTTGTTTTGCTCCTGTTTGTAAACATTTTTCCACCGTCTCTATCTTCTGCTTCGTCAAATGATGTGGAAGAAATGTGGTTGGTGTGTTTTAGGAGAAAACAGACATTGCATGTAAAACAAAATACAAGAAGCACTAAATCATAGTTAACTTCAAACAAAGAGAAACATTCCTTTAAGCACACTCAGGTGACAAAATATATCAAAGTGGACATTCACTAACATAAAAGTTTCCATGTACAAACTGGGAGAACATATGACATTTAATTCTTTTTACAAGACACAGAAAGAGATGCAAGGTATACATGACTTACCATTAATTTAGATAGATAAATTATGCTTATATATAATGAAAGTTGGAGTGAGAGTGGGATGACTAAGAGTGGGATGACCGAGAGTGGGAGGAAGAGGCAAAAACTAAGAGTATGACCTAGCTGTCCTCTTGCATCTTGCAATATGAACCCCTATGATCCAGATGATGTGACTATCATGTCATGTAAAAAGCTAAAAATGCTTATGCTGAAAAGGAGAAAATAACATTGAAGATGGGTCATCTAGTCTTGTCACCGCACACAAGTGTTTGTGTGTGCCTGGCCTACAAGGCATATAACTGATCAAGTAAGCCTAAAGTCCATATTTTGGGTCATGTAATGGCAGTGAAGCACTCAGATCCAATGGGTTAAACAAGCCTTATATGGTATGCAATGATGATCAGACCATGTGATTCAAACCCATGCTGCTGGTTGGTCACATGACTGATATTTTTCATTAGCTCCATTTTTTGGCAGTGAGCATCCATATAGGGGATGACCTACATGACTACCTCTATCAAACACTCCACTCAGCCTCTTGCAAGCCAGATCAATCCCTGACCTATCTTGGCAGCCTGTGAGTTTGCCTAGGTGCTGTAGGGACTTTGGCCACCCAAATGTAACAAGTGGGTTGGTAGTGATGTTACACAGGTTGTTAAGATAACGTGATCCACTAACACTGTTAACAGTCACCTCAAATAGAGTGGAGGTATATAGTCTGGAATTGGGTACTGGTCACTCATAAAGGAAGTGGTAAAGATGTGTAAAGATGGGGCACAGTCAGAGCCCCTAGCACCCAAGCAGACTCATGGGCAGGCAAAAGAGGTCAAGGATTGACCAAGCTTGCAGGCAGCTTGGTAATGGTGTGTGAGAGGCTGGTGAATCATTCATTATGTGTATGCTCAGCATCAATAGATGGAAAGACTAAGCCATGTGGGTTGATGGGCCAGTCTGAGTATTTTTCAATGACTGCCAAGGATTGGCTAGCTTGGGCAGATGCAAGAGGACAACTTTGATATATATGAGAGAGAGAGAGAGAGAGAGAGAGAGAGAGAGAGAGAGAGAGAGAAGAGAGAGAGAGAGAGAGAGAAGAGAGAGAGAGGAGAGAGAGAGAGAGAGAGAGAGAGAGAGAGAGAGAGAGAGAGAGAGAGAGAGAGAGAGAGAGAGAGAGAGAGAGAGAGAGAGAGAGAGAGAGAGAGAGAGAGAGAGAGAGAGAGAGAGAGAGAGAGAGAGAGAGAGAGAGAGAGAGAGAGAGAGAGAGAGAGAGAGAGAGAGAGAAAGAGAGAGAGAGAGAGAGAGAGAGAGAGAGAGAGAGAGAGAGAGAAGAAGGGAGGAAGAAAGAGGGAGGAAGAAAGAGAGGAGGAAGGAAAGAGGGAGGAGGGAGAAGAAAGAGGAGGAAGAGAGGGAGGAAGGGAGGGAGAGAGAGGGAGGAAGGGAGAGGAGAGAGAGGGGGAGAGGGGAGAGAGGGAGAAAGGGGAGAGAGAGGGGGGAGGGAGAAAGGGGAGAGAGGGAGGGGGAGAGAGGGAGAGGAAAGGAGAGAGAGAGAGGAGAAAAAGGGAGACCAGGGTGAGAGGGGAGAGTGGGAGAGAAGGGAGGAGAGGGGGAGGAGAAATAGAAGAAGATAGACATAGATATTTTTTTTTTTTACATATTTACATTTATCTAATAACATAAAAATCACAAAACATATATCAAATAGTTTATAAATCAAAAAAATTATTGATTGTCCATTAGATTTAACCTATTTCTATAATACTCAGAAAATGACAATCATTCTCTAATCAACTAATCATTTATAATAAAAACATAAATAGTTAAAACTAATCAACTTTTTTGTTTTGTTTATAAACCACATATAATAAAGATACAGAGCTGAACAATATATCTGGAAGATAAACACTACAAGTAATTCTACTACTGTCGACACCAAAGATGCATTCTTCATTTCAGAAAGGGACAATCAGAAAAACAAACAATAACAACAATAAAATTCTACATACAAAAACAATTTACTTACATCCATGTGCTTTTCCACCAAACTTTCTACTTTTTTGACAGAGGTCTTATACGCTCTGTCCAAAGTTTCTAAAACCTGGTTTTTCTTATTTCTTTCCTCATCATCTTCTGCAATCTTCAGGTTATCCCTTGTGTTCAAACGATCAATGTCGTCTAATGGCACAGTTTCCTTGCTCTCCAAGAAGGCTAAAAGACCTGGTGGCTGAACAAAGAGAGCCATTGACTTCTCTTGTTTTCACACTTGATTTACAAGATAATCGCTTTTTTATAAAACAAAAATTTTCCAAACAATCCAATTATACAACTAGTACCCTTAAATTCATAAGAAAAATTTCCCCATTTTTGCTACTTCCTTCAATTCTTAAAGGAACGTCAAAACTTGTTCTGAACCTTCTTGAGCTTTCCTTTAGTCTAATATTTCATTTAATACATTTCAATCCATTACCTCTCCAAAGTACGCATAAATATACAAATAGCCAAAACCTAACTTGATATTATTTTGTACCCATTATAAAATTTGAACAAATGCAGAATAAAAGACAAGTACAAGTTCTCCTCTTACCACTGTTCGTCCTAAAAGATCAACTGCAGATGGGTTTTCTGCTGCCCACAAAGAAACAAGGTGGCGTGAAAGCTGACGATGAGTGAGGAGTCTGCCGTCTGATGTCTGAGTGAAGAGTGCAGTGTACAGATGTCTAGGCAGAGCTCCTTCTGTTAATGCTAAGAGTTGCATACGAGCTGGAATGTCACCTTCACCTTCTTCTATAACAGCCTTCATTACCAATCCTGCACCCTAGTTTTGGTAAAATAATATTTTTGAATTTTTATTTACATTCTGTAAAGGATAATCTTTTTTTTTTTTTTTTTTTTTTTTAATAACAATATCACACACACACACATACACAGACAGACAGATACACACACTCACAAAGAAATGAAGCACAAAAGAAGCTTACTTTCACAATGGCTAGAGATGGATGCTGGAAGAGCCTGTAGAGTGACCTCCCATTATCTGCCACCATTTCTAACAAACGATCAAAGTGGGCGCCGTCAGTTGTCTCACTATATGGGGCGCAGAGAGCAAAAGTTAAAAAGTCCAACATCGCCAAAACAACAAGTGCACCAGTTCCATGGGACTGAAAAAGAAAAAAGTTAATGTTAGAATCACTTCATTTTCTCCTTTTATCTTATTGTAAAGGCTACTTAGTTACAACCAAAACATATACACAGGATTACTTTGAAGTAGCAGTAAAACAAGGCATTTCTGGGGATTCACAACACAATAATTACTATACCTGATTCCTTCTGAATGGTTAAAATCACTTTTACTAATCATTATATAAAAATATAAACAAAGCCTAAGTCTATACACTAGTATGGACAAAGGCAAATTTAAAGAGAATTTAATACGTCTTACCACATGATGGACCCAATTTTCCAATAGTTTCTCTTGAAATGTTGGTGAAGCTAGGAGAGAAGCTTTGCCAATTCAATGCTTCAGATCAGGATTGTCATGCATGGGCTGCATGAGTGCACACAACATGTCAAGTGCTGCATGATTAATTCCATCATTATTTCTCTGCAGTGCCTTCACTACTTTCCAGCCCACTTTTTCTCGGAACCTTGAAGAGAGTAATTGTTAAATAACAAGTGACAGATATAAATTTAAATAGCTATATATATATATATATATATATATATATATATATATATATATATATATATATATATATATATATATATATACGCACACACACACACACGCACACGCACACAACACACACACACACACACACACACACACACACACACACACACACACACCATATATATATATATATATAATATATATATATATATATATATATATATATATATATATATATATATATATATATATATATATATATATATATATATATATATATATATATATATATATATATATATATATATATATATATATATATATATATATATATATATATATATGTATATGTATATGTATATATATATATATATATATATATATATATATATATATATTATATATATGTATATATATGTATATATATGTATATATATATATATATATATATATATATATATATATATATATGTATATATATGTATATATATGTATATATATATATATATATATATATATGTATATATATATATATATATAATATATGTATATATATGTATATATATTATATATATATATATATATATATGTATATATGTATATATGTATATATATATATATATATATATATATATATATATATATATATATATATATATATATATATATATATATATATATATATATATATATATATATATATATATATAGTGTGTGTGTTTGTGTGTGTAGCTATTCATGTTTCCTTTTCCTAACATTTATACATTGTTTACCATCCACACAGCAAGAAGGATTCCCATCCAGCCAACCAACATGGGCTTGTGCAAATCAAGACCTAGTTAAAGTTGGATTGCAATGTAAGGATAAAGGGTAACAAGCTAGTTAAGTCATCTGAAGATTTTCTATAACTTCCTGGGAACATTTGTTGTCAATGCCATCACAGTGTGTATTGCTTTTGGGGCATGATGTCATTCTGAGAGGGGGCAATGTTCGGATATTGCCAATTGACCACAGTTACTGAGAGTATGGCTAATATCAAAAATTACATTACAAAAAGAAAAAAAGAAAATAGAAAAACAATAATACAGTACTGTACTTTTGATCAAGCACATCATCCAATTTGACACAAGCTGCTCACGAAGCAATAGCTCCTCTCCAATGTTGTCAAAACTCCATCCACAAAGTAGATATTTCCCGGTACTTCTGATATTCATCAAATGTAGGTGAATTGAGGTCTGAGTGTAATTCTAAAAGTTGATCTATGAAGGAGGATTGGACAAAAAAGAAAATTTCCCAAAATAATGAAACACTTCCTGAAACCGTAAATCATAATTAGATGAACAATAAACAAATTTTGTATCTCTCACCTAGGGAGTGATGTTAGAGAAGCAAAACCTGCTTTCGATGCAACTAATCTTCGCAGGGCATGGAACTGAGCCTCAACTTCTTCAGCTGGTAATGTTGCTTGATCTCCTTCTCGGAGCACTAGTGCCCCTAAGGCACCAGTTATTAATTTTTCTTTATTTTCAGCGAATAAACCCTGTTTGTAAAGATGGAAGTTACAGTTATCAATAACAAAACTAAATATATGCTCTGCAGATTGTCATATTAAGTCAGATTTCCATGTAAAAAGAATTTCATAAAAGTTTCAGTAGCAAATATCCTGTAGAAACTGAAATTGCATTTAACAATTAATCATAACAAAATTTAAAAATGTAAGAAGACAAACAGTTTGACAGTCTGACATAAGCAAACTAAATTGATACAAAAATACATACCTCAGCAGTTACAGCATGTAGCAGCCCAGAATAAGAAACATTTACATTAAATCTTTCTACTGCTTCAGCAAAAGTCCAACCAGGAGGAGGCTGCTGAATAAACTTGAGGTGCATGGATTCTACTTCCTCATCTACAGGAACTTCGAGAGGACCAAGCCTCTTCCCTCTTGGAGTTGGTGTCATTCGGACATGAACATCTAGGTTGCCAGAGGCTCTGACACCGTCAATCAGTGACGCTAATAAGGCATCACTGTTGATGAAATTTAGGTGAAATGTAAGTTGTTACTCTAAAGATTTATATACATATGATAGAATATGCTGCTGTATTTTTATTTGGTCTGAGGTCAAACCTGGGTTATTTTAAGCATTGTATAACCAAACTTCTTATGTGGAAGATCATATGTAAACATTAGAAATCCAGATCCTGATCAGACTTACCGGTCAGATGATGTATAAACCCTGTTGCCTCCTCTTACATATTCTATTGTGAGCATTTGTGGATTTTCTTGGTGGCGGACTAGAGCAAATATATCCGATAGTGGTTTCAGGGTGACAATGGCATAGGAATTAGGGTCACGTTCTAACAAACAGGATTCACTAATACAAAGCGTTCTTCTTACTGGGTCATTGTGACGGCGGCTCACTTTATGGACTGTGAATTCACAGAGAGATGTGATGTGTTCGTCCCCACTAGAAAAAGAAAGTGCATTAATGAAATTTGAAATAGTGACAATACAAATAATAGTTATAGAAATAATGATTAAAATTACAAGTGGCAGATTATGAATCATTCCAGCACATGTTTAAAAAGAATTATTCAAAATCGGATACAATAGGCTTAGGAACTCTTTATCCCACTTTCTTTTAAACCATTGCACTGAGTTTATAGTGAATACTACCATTTATGAAATTTCTTTGGAGTTGCATCACAATAATGATTCTTACCTGTATTTACCAACTCTGAGCTCTTGTGCCTGCTGTAAAGTGATACACACTTTCTTGGCATTTATACTAATACCAATATATTTCTTTGCATTATCTTCAACTTTCTTTAGAATTTCATCTCGACGGTCTGTTGAGAAGATGTGTAACCTACCAAATCCTCCACACTGCAAAAAAATTACTTACTATTACTATGTTGGATTAAATGTACAACCAATAAAGATGGAAAATATCAATGTATGTAAGCCATGTAGCTGGAATTACAAATATACATATTTTATGAAGCCTTTTTCTTTTCTTTTCTAGGACCATATCTAAATACTATCAAACCATACATCCTTTGTCTCAGCATAAAATGGGAAGCCGATATTTTGGATGAGTGAAGCATGAGGATGCATTGCATGGCACTGGTTTGTACACCTGAAGTAACACAAAGTGTCAAGTCTATCTTGATGCCCAGACTTGGGGCAAGAACTTAACTTAACTTTTTGGCACATGAATGAAGTGAGTTGGTGACTCACATCACCATATGCCAATGCCATCTGGTAGCAATCTCCAACCTCCTCTATTTTGCCTTTTGGTTTAACTCCTGATAAATAAGCTCTGGATCCACTACCTTGTTCTTACTTCCTTTATCACTTGTCAGGGTAGAACACAGTCTTTTTCTACACAAATGACTCCAAGTTGTTTTCTCTATCTATGTCATCTTATCATTTCCATATGTTATTCCACAATGAACTGCCAGTATCATTGTTATAACATCTATTTACTGAAAAGCATATCTACTGTGTATTTATATTACCAGATTCTGAATATAACTTGCTAGTGTCCATGTATCTTTCTTGGTTATAGCTCTCTATTGTACAACTGTCTGTTCCCTTGGTGTAAATGCTGGCATAGGTACTTTTTCTGTCTGAGAGGTCTCATGAGTGAATTTTCAATCTCTGACATGAGTTCTGCAGGGCCATTTGCAGTTTTATCTTTCTAGAGGGTGATATGTGAATGACTGGAACTTGAGGCAACACATGGGTGGATTTTTCTCTTAGCCTTATTACTGTGGCTTTTACCCATGCCACACTGATCTACACTGAGTGCTATGAGCAGTCACATGTTCAATTGAAAAATGAGCAGCTTGGGAAATGTGTCTCCCTGTCTATATACAGTATTAGCTATGACATACATGACCCTTCAATAAAAAAGGGCTAAAGAGTGAATATAAGCCTACTTTGGTAGTGTGAGGATTAAGCCAGGATGTAAATGGTAAATAGCCCACATCCTTGTAAGCTTTCAGCCTCATCTCAGACACTGAAGTCATGGACAAACCCATTAATAAATATCTATATCTCACATCACAGAGCAGGTATTACTATATATGGAATAGATACTTGTTACCCAGCATATAGGCCCTGTACATCTTGTCATGGATATATACTATATGGCATGAATGCATTTTGTCTTTCCTGGTGTCTGAATGCCTTATGCATTGTATGTCAAATGATTTTCTGAATAGGATTTCATACCAGATCTCTATAAACTCCACACCATTCTTCAAAAATTTCCTTCCTCTTGTAATTGAAAAATAGCTTGCAAATTATGTAAATATGATTGGAATAGGTTTATAAGCTTTTAAATATGATCCGAAAAAGTCTTCAATGCATTATAATATGAACCATTTCAGGAATCAAGTGGTGGTGGAAAAAGAGAAAGAAAAATGTGTTTTATGCAAATGGCAGGGTGGAAATCATAGTTTGGCAAAAACAAAGATCATTATTTGTAAGCTGCATGTATGAGTGCTTGTTGTACTGATGTTATGAAAACTAATAACCTGGTGCTTGTTGTACTGATGTTATGAAAGCTAATAACCTGGAAAATAGAATTGCTAATTTATAACATACATTCCCTTTACTCTTTTAGGAAGAAATAATCTATATTGTGCTATGGAAAACATCAGATTGAACATCCACTCTGATTACTACATATGACAGCTTCCAAAAACAACTAGTTCTAAGTTATAAAGTGTCTGGTTCTTTTTTAACACATTAACCATGCAGGACAATATCATAATCTCACCCCTCTTGTGGAGTCCTTCCCAGAGATCCCCTGCCAAAGCAGCACAAGATATTTGGGTGAGAGGAGGCAGGTAACATATTTACAACTAAAGTGGCTATTACAATAACCTAATTCTGCCAGGCCCTATAACCACTAAAACTCTGCTATCATCAAGCCACAAACCCCACCACTGTGTACCCAAATCATACCAGAAACTTTTTTATCTAAGAGCTTCAATATCTACCATTTTGCCCATGTGCATACATAGACTGACTAGCATTTACTTATTCACTGTTTAATAATAATTATGAAAACATACATCACGATCATAGTTGATGGTAGTAGATGAACTTCTAAGTAACGGTTATTGCTATAGCCATCATGACATAACATCCAATGACGTGTATACACGTCATGACTCACAGTGGGAGTGGGAGAATTAAATAGTCTATTGTGTTTCACGCATTTTAATTCTATGTTTAATTATATTTCAATTCTACCTTTCTGGTCCATAAGACCATCCTCCTCTGTCTGTTATCAGAATTATTGCTGTCCAAAGAGAGATGAGAAAAAACAGCCACTCCTCCTCTTTGCTTGTAGCTGGTCTGCTATTTAGTTCCATTTACATGAATTCCAGGGAGACAACATACTATCAGTTGAACAAGGAGGTTGGTGGGTAATAAAAAAACTTAATAGTGTAGCATGTGCTTAAATAATGGTCATTTTATCCATGATCAACTAGAGTTCACCAAAGATCAGTCAGATCCACTATCATACATGTCCAGTAACAACGACCCCTGGTAACTTAAAATCCCCCCCCCCCCACACACACACACATGCATGCATACATGCACAACACCCTTACCAAAACCATATGAACAGCTATTTTCAATAACCTTAAGGGGGCCGAGAATGAAGTTTGTTAATTATGATCATATTTTCAAAAATTTTTAATATGTTACAGATACATATACTACAATTTACACCACCGAGTTCCATATCATTTGGATAATAAACAATGAAGTTATTAAAAAAAAAGGAAAATCTTTAAAAACGATAAATCTCACTTATCCATTGACCAAACTTGATAAAAATTATACCACATATTCTATAGCAATACCTATACTTAACATGATTCGATTTTGAAATTTCCTCTTAATTTAGTCTAGAAAAATAAAATCATTGTTAAAAATATAAATGATGATATATGAACTTTTATCACTTGAAATGAAAATCAAATCATCAAGAAAATCGCAAATTTATTCAGCTTTCAAATGATCCAAACCCCATTAGAATCCCCCAAATAGTTACAGAGTGACATAAAAAAATGTGGACAAAGGTGTAGTTTTGAGATCTCAGGCTTTGAAGTTGAGGATACTTTTTCCTCCATTTTCCTTCTTTCTTTCTTCTTCTTCGATATTTTTTTCTTTTTTTTCTAATCTGATCTCTACGTCAATATTGATGCATTCCATGGCATTCACATAGTATTCTGAAGTGTAGCTGGTGCCTGGTCCCCCAATTTTGCAAGGTACTAATGGCAATAACTGCAGATGATTGTAGAAGTACTGCATGTCATCACCTTGTGAGGCATTTCATACGAATAAACAACTGCTGCAGCTGTGATTGAGATGTATTTCTCATCATATTATGTTTATCAGTTACACAAATAACGTCTATCATTAGCAGTGTCCTCTTAGTGTGTGATGAGGTGTGACCTTGGAATGGTGTCACGCCGAGGCAGTGCAGCCTCTCACTCTGTCTCTCTCGTGGCTGTCAGCTGATTCAGATGCAGAGTTGCCAGTGAACTAAGAGAGAATATCGAAATATATTGGGGGGGGGGGGAAACATTTTCAATAGTAACAAATTAGAGCTGGAGGCGGGGGCTCACATTTTTAGTCATAACTCCTTTATTTTTATGTATTTACCAAAAATATTGCATCACTGGATTGCCAAAGATTTTTTTCCCCCAAATTTTCGAGTTTCTTTTAACCCACTAACGCCAGTCTATTTTAAAGCTACAAAATCAGCCCGCTGCTGAATCAGAGCATGAGCCCTGATACAGCGTCACACCGGCGGGATGCCCGGCAATATTTTTTTCTGGGTGTCTCATATGTGGGATACCCATCATAAATGGGTTAAAGTATTTGTTGAAAATTCATTGTGACGTCCCCTTTAAAATATTTAGTGCACCATTTCGCTAACACCTGGGATGTAGCTTTGCTTATCCATGGCTAGAGACAAGTGTTTTT
>NW_020872696.1:165000-167500 GCF_003789085.1 Penaeus vannamei
ACATGCCACATCTTGGTTATTTGTCCCCATGTCTCAGAAGACAACACTGTTAAAAATAATGTTTTCAAACCTTAGAATCAATATAATATATCATATTAAGAAATGTTAGAATCAATATAATATATCATATTAAGAAATATAACATTAAAAAATCTGAAGATTCATATTCAACACGTAAAACTGAAGAAAATAAATAATGTAACAAAATGCAATACAAGCACATTCAGATGGAGCTATTCCCATTAACCAACCAACAGCTGAGAAATACAGTAATTTAGTAAACTTTATTACACATCTAGATCTAAATATGCAAATGACCTAAGGAAAGATAATGTGATTCTTATCTATGAAATTTTAAATGGCCATAATTATACCAAGACAGCCCTTTTCTGTATCTTAAAAATCTTTTCTAACTGAATGAGTATAAACATACAAATCCTAAGTATATAACAGTTTTCCCTTTTGTTACTAAGACTGTTTTTCATTCAGTGAAAGTAGTCTTATCTGTATAATATTCAATTAAAAGATTCTACTCTTTAAAGTAACATAATGTTGACTAAAAATATTATGTATTCTTTTGTTACTAAGAAAGTAGTAGTCAGTGAAAGTAGTCTTATCTGTACAATATTCCATTAAAAGATTCTACTCTTTAAAGTAACATGTTATTTTTTTCTTCTAACAAAGTATGACATTTTTTAAACAGATTTGAATTATATATCTTTGAAAAAAGATCTAAAATGAAACAGTGAAACAAAACCTGTCTAAGAACAAACCTTGCACATTCATGACAACTTAAATCTATCGTACGACCTCAATCCTAGTGTTAAATTTCAAACATAATTGAGAGCAAGGAGGAAAAGCAATATATAACCAGTAAGATAATTTTCCATCTCACACTTGCCTCACTTCCCAATGACTTGCCCACACCATACTACAAGAGCCAAAAAATTTCATACTACCATCTACATACAATTGAAAATAATTCCTTGACTGACTACAAACCATTAAATATTGCACTCTAACTTCTATGAATGCCAATGATGTTGTAGAGAGCAAAATTGCAACAGAAAATCACAATCATATTCTTCTTTACTAACTTCTGAAGGAAAGTGAAAACATATTCACTTGTTACACAATAAGTTATACCAAATGTGTTCCTTTCAAATAACTACTTTACATCATAGATTTTTTTTTCTAATAAGACAAGATTTTATCATTCACCTAAATTTTAGTATATCTAAACAGAGTGTCATCTGTATCACACAGAAAAGACAATGGATGTTAATGACATTCAAAAACATCAAATGAAAATAAATAACACATAAATAATCTAATGCTATCTAATAACTTTCATATTAGCAAAATTGGATCCTTCAACTGTCACATCCTCCAGCAACCAAAATACAAAAGGTATCAACTGACTGATATACAGATATAAGTCTTCAGTATTGAATAAGTATAGGAACTGTCATGCCTACTTGTCAATCACAGTCTGTCATGTGATTGCTCTTCCCGTGTCACTTGATGAGGAACCTTGTCATGACCAAGCTTTTGCACGTCATAATATTGCAACACTTCCTCTCTACAAATAACAAACAAGCACACGCACAGTTGCATATGAAAATATATTAGTGTTGAAATATAACGTAAACAGCTGCCATCTCTCGAAAAATGACGGAAATGACAAATTTTCATGTGACAGTGTTGGTGGAATCTCAGGAAAATGATAACAATTGTCGATCCTTGGAAGGAAAAATCATTAAATCACACCACGGCCCATTATTTAGGAAA
The DNA here is from genome assembly GCF_003789085.1 of Penaeus vannamei. NCBI lineage: Eukaryota > Metazoa > Arthropoda > Malacostraca > Decapoda > Penaeidae > Penaeus > Penaeus vannamei. The sequence goes on from NW_020872696.1 coordinate 166,792, forward strand.
CAATTACCCCCTCTAGCGCAACGTATGCAAGTGGACGGTATCACAACCTACCTGTTACTCCAATTCAGCAAGTTTTCCCGATGTAAATGACTAATACAAGTCCATATTCCCATCTGTGACAGGTCTCTCTTGTGTTTACGGTGGGTGTTTTGCTGGGAGTCTCTGCCTTTCGAATTCCGCCCTACTTGCACCGCTTTCATTTGACTAAACTCTACTCAGTATATGGCCCTTCACATGGATTATAAGTATGATAGTATTCTAGTCTAAATTTTTAAGAGCATAATGATGTTTTGTATTATATGCTTTGATTATGTAGCTTAGAATTATAATAAAGTGAAATCTTCGGTGAGAATGATGATAAGACACGTGAGAGCCAATCAGAGGTGACCTGAGAGACCGGGAAGTTCAAATTTATTTTCTGATGGGCGTAGCTTATCTACTAATATTCGGGACGAGGATATATACACATTCTACTGACATGTTAACTTCAGTATTTACTTATTATACTAGATTGTGAGTCAAATCATATTTTCTGATGGGCATGCCTTATCTATGAATATAGTTATTAAAGATATAATATTGCATAACCAGTAACGCCAGTACTTTATAATAGTACTGAAGTCACTTTATCCATAGGGATAATCTTGGAAAGTAAATAAAGATACCACTTATCAATTAAATCTGCAAGAACTTGCAACAATCACTTGCA
>NW_020872696.1:172500-175000 GCF_003789085.1 Penaeus vannamei
ATAATTAAAAGATACCCTTGTTTAAAGATGCTCTTGGCGATATCCTGGACACGCAAGGAGTCTACAAAGGAAATATAAAGCCCATGCGAAAGTTTAACAGCAGTGCTTGCAGTAAAAAGAGGTGACAGAAAAATACTGACGTGGGAGCGATTAGGTAAACATGGACATCCTAGAGATCGTTTGGAGTTTCTCATCTGCGCCAAAAAGGTAATAATAATGATTGAATTGTTCATTCTCATTCGTGCATTTGTTAAAATAAACCTGCAGTTCTTCTCTTTCTATCGTCCCTTATCCACAAGTCATTTTCGTTGGCTGCAATAGAGAAACACTTCCAAAATAAGAAGACAGACCAACATCATAGCAACAACTTATACTTATGAACTTATAGACTAAATATCCAGTTCATGTAATATCAAAAAAATATGTTTGGCATGCATACAATAATAAGAAGCGGATTTTGAATTTACGGTATTCAATATTTAGTGCTACAGTATATTTGATAAATGAGGTGAACTTTATTGCACATTGCCATTATCAATAGCAAAAAAAAGCATGGGTATAAGTGAGACCTTTGGTTTATTCAATTTATAATTCACACTTTTGTAATCTGAATATCTGAACCATCATTAGCTGGGATGTCAGGAAAAATAAACATGTAAATCATCTTAATATCTTTATTGTTTCTGTCAATTAAATCTTAATCTTATATACAGAGTATTCATCAATTCGCTCTCATATGAATATTTTTGTCTGAGTCTTCTTTCAAAAAAATATAACTTTTTTCATGGTGACACAATACTTTTATGAAACAACTGTAAAATAATGAATGCAACAAAGCAACAGTCTGGTAATTTATGGTGCGAGATAATAAGGATTTGTATTTTTTTCCAAACCAAAAGCAATGAACTTTGGAACTGTAATTTAATGCATAGACTCTCGACATAATATTTTTTCATCAGTGAAAGCGTCGTGGGAAAGAAGGAGCAAATTTAAAGAACGTGTTAAGACGACTCTGTTTGACGTCACACGATGGCGGCGAATTAAAAGAAAGCAATTCTTTGTATCTTTGGTTAATCAGAAGTCGTCTTAGCACGAACGCTCTGGATAGAATTTGAGGAACCATAAAAGCATAGTATACTATAAAAATATAAAGATATTGTCAAAATCAGGCAGCCATTTTCCAACTAGCAACACCTTTTCCAACTAGACAGTTATGAGCATGTGGTAGTGTCTGTGAGACTTTCAAGTATTCCTCAAACAATAAATTTGATTTTTTAAAACAAATGTTCTAAATTGACCAGTATCTTCTTTGATATTTAACTAGGCTTCATTATCATAATTCGGAGTTTGAGACAAATATGCTTGAGAATCCTTTACAACTCACCATGAAGAGGTACGAGAGGGGCCTTACAGAGTGGGCACATGGCACGAGCACGCGGCGGGCAGCCTGTAAGCGTCGATGAAGAGGCCCTTGTATGGGTCACAGGGATCCCATGAAAGGAGGCGGTGGTAGATGTACTTCTGGGTGCAGGTGCTGCTGAAGCACGGGGCGAGGGCGCGGCACGCGGCTCCTGGGAACAAGCAGGTCTCAAGCCGTGCAGTCTGGGTGTAGTAATGCACGTCGTTGACAATCACACGCCACTTTCCCTCGACGTTACGGGCACGCCTGGGCATGGCGTACACCACGTCGGAGGGGCAGAGATAGCCTTCAGGACCAGACCAGTGGGTCAGGTCGTAAGGGGAGTCGCCCGTGGAAGCACCTGTGTAGTAGGAGTAGTCGAAGCCTTCCTCCTGCTCCTTGGTGATCCCGTCCACCAGGTCGTCGGCGGATTGGGAGGGGATGTCGGCGTACTTCTTCAGGAAAACGATGTCGGCGTGGACGTAGGCCTTGATCTCGTACTGGGGGTACTCTTCGTCATCGAGGCAGTAGTTCAGGGTGGAGTTCTGGGCGCAGGTCGGGGCCACCGTCGCGTCGCAGTAGGTGTGGTGGGCGTAGACGGGGAAGTAGCCGTGGTGATGGGTGCTGGTCTTCGGATCGGCTTCAGGTGTTGCTGCCGCTAAGCCCACCATCGCCACAAGGATTGCCTGGGGAAGGCAAACCATCATACCATTAATTTGGCACTTCGGCACAGTGTATGAAAGAACTGACCATGGGATTAAATGAACAAATAAACTCAAGATCCCTTTTACCATAGATCATTGATCAGTAAACTTATGCTTCAGGGAGAAAGAAATTAGAACTTCAGATTTTAGGTTCAAACAACAAATAAGCAACAGCTGATGAAGTCTTAAAATAATGCTCAAAATATTTGAAATAATGATATAAAATCAGCATATCATTGTCTATAATCATTCGTCTTTAGGAGCAACTAGCAATTGCACGGAAAGAAGACATCCCATTACAGGTAATTTGTGGTACCGACATTCAGCGAACAAACAGCGTTTTTATTGACGAGAACATGGTTATCAAAATTCAAATAATATTAATTTCAGGTGAAAA
>NW_020872696.1:196516-204016 GCF_003789085.1 Penaeus vannamei
CCAACACACACACACACCACACACACACATATACCAACACACACACATAATACAACACACACACACATACCAAACACACACACACATTACCAACACACACACACATATACCAACACACACACACACAATATACCAACACACACACACATATACCACACACCACACACACACACCACACACACACACACATATACCAACACACACACACATATACCAACACACACACACACACACACACAACACATATACCCACACACCACACACATATACCACAACACACACACATATACCAACACACACACACACATTACCAAACACACACACACAACCAAACACACACACACATTACCCAACACACACACACATATACCAACACACACACACAACAACACACACACACATATACCAACACACACACACATATACCAACACACACACACATACCAACACACACACACATATACCAACACACACACACATATACCAACACACACACACACATACCAAACACACACACACATATACCAACACACACACACATATACCAACACACACACACACAACACACACATATACACACACACACACACATATACCAACACACACACATACATATACAACACACACACACACATACCAACACACACACACATATACACACACACACACATATACCAACACACACAACACATACCAACACACACACACCATATACCAACACACACACAACATATACCAACACACACACACACACACATATACCCACACAACACACACATATACACACACATAACCACACACACACACATATACCAACCACACACACACCAACACACACACACATATACCAACACACACACACATATACCACACACACACATACCAACACACACACACAATATACCAACACACACACACATATACCAACACACACACCACACATTTACCAACACACACACACATATTACCAACACACAACACATATACCAACACACACACACACCAAACACACACACATATACCACACACACACACATATATAACCAAACACACACACATATACAACACACACACATATACCAACACACACACACACACATATACCAACACACACACACACACATATACCAACACACACACACACATATACCAACACACACACACATATACCAACACACACACACATATACCAACACACACACACACACATACACACATATACCACACACACACACACATATATACCAACACACACACACATATACCAACACACACACACATACCAACACACACACACATATACCCAACACACACACACATATACCACACACACACACACATTATACCAACACACACACATACACCACACACACACACATATACCAACACACACACACATTACACAACACACACACACACACATATACCCAACACACACACACAACACCAATATACCAACACACACACACACATATACAACACACACACACATATACCCAAACACACACCACACATATACCAACACACACACACATATACCACACACACACACACATATACCAACACACACACACATATACCAAACACACCACACATATCCACACACACAACACATATACCAACACACACACACACATACCAACACACACACACACATATACCAACACACACACAACATATACAACACACACACCACATATACCAAACACACACACACATATACCAACACACACACACATATACCAACACACACACACATATACCAACACACACACACACATATACCAACACACACACACATATACCAACACACACACACATATACCAACACACACACACATATTACCAACACACACACACATATACCAACAACACACACACACATATACCAACACACACACACATATACCAACACCACCACACATATACACACACACATATACACACACACACACACATATACCAACACACACCACACACATATACCAAACACACACACACACACTATACCACACAACATATTACCAACACACACACACATATACCAACACACACCACACATACCAACACACACACACACACCAACACACACACACATATACCACACACACACCACATATACCAACACCACACACACCACACACACACACATATACCAACACACACACATATACACACCAACACACACACACATATACACACACCCAACACACACACACATATACACACACACACACACACACACACATATACCACACACACACACATTACCAAACACACACACACATACAACACACACACACACATATACCAACACACACACACATTTACCAACACACACACACATATACCAACACACACACATACACACACACACATATACCAACACACACACACACATATACCAACAACAACACACACATATACCAACACACACACACATATACCAACACACACACACATACCACACACACACACATATACCACACACACACACAATCACACACACAATATACCAACACACACACACATATAACACACACACACATATACCAACACACACACACATATACCAACACACACACACATATACCAACACACACACACATACCAACACACACACACATATACCAACCACACACACACACATTACCAAACACACACACACATTATACCAACACACACACACATATACCAACACACACACACACATATACAACACACACACACAATATACCAACACACACACACCATATACCAACACACACACACATATACCAACACACACACACACATTATACCAACACACACACACATATACCAACACACACACACATATACCAACACACACACACATATACCAACACACACACACACCAACACACACACACATATACCAACACACACACACACCAACACACACACATATACACAACACACACACACACACACATATACCAACACACACACACACCACACACACACACACATATACCAACCAACACACACACACATATACCAACACACACACACATTACCAACACACACACACAACCAACACACACACACAACCAACACACACACACATATACCAACACACACACACATACCAACACACACACACATAACACACACACACACATATACCAACACACACACACACAACCAACACACACACACATATACCAACACACACACACATATACCAACACACACACACATACCAACACACACACACATATACAACACACACACCACACATATACAACACACACACACACATATACAACACACACACATATACACACACACACACACATTATACCAACACACACACACACATATACACACACCAACACACACACACATATACCAACACACACACACATATACACACACACACATACCACACACACACATATACCAACACACACACATATACAACACACACACACACATATACCAACACACACACACACATATACCAACACACACACACACATATACCAACACACACACACATATACCAACACACACACACATACACACACACACACACACACACACATATACCAACACACACACACACATATACCAAACACACACACACACATATACCAACACACACACACATTACCAACACACACACACACATACCAACACACACACACATATACCAACACACACACACATATACCAACACACACACACATACCAACACACACACACATATACCAACACACACACACATATACCACACACACACACATATACACAATACCAACACACACACACACACATATACCAACACACACACACACATATACCAACACAACACACACACATATACCAACACACACCACAACACAACACACACACACACATATACCAACACACACACACATACCAACACACACACACATATACCAACACACACACACATATACCAACACACACACACATATACCAAACACACACACACATACCACACACACACACATATACCAACACACACACACATATACCAACACACACACACACCACACACACACACATATACCAACACACACACACACCAACACACACACACATATACCAACACACACACACACACATTATACCAACACACACACACACACATATACCAACACACACACACACATATACCAACACACACACACATATTACCAACACACACACACATATACCAACACACACACACACCAACACACACACACATATACCAACACACCACACACATTACCAACACCACACACACATATACCAACACACACACACACACAACACACACACACACACATATACCAACACACACACACACATATACCAACACACACACACACACACATATACCAACACACACACACATATACAACACACACACACATATACCAACACACACACACATATACCAAACACACACACACATATACCAACACACACACACACCAACACACACACACACATATACCAACACACACACAATTTACCAACACACACACACATATACCAACACACACACACATATACCACACACACACACATATACAACACACACACACATATACCCACACACACACACATATACCACACACACACACATATACCAACACACACACACACAACATATACCAACACACACACACACATATACCAAACAACACACACACACATATACCAACACACACACACAATACACCAACACACACACACAACCAACACACACACACATACACACCACACACACACACATATACCAACACACACACACATACAACACACACACACATATACCAACACACACACACACATATACCAACACACACACACATTACCACACACACACACAACATATACCAACACACACACACATACCAACACAACACACATATACCAAACACACACACACACATACCAACACACACACACACATATACAACACACACACACATATACCAACACCACACACACATTTACCAACACACACACACATACCACACACACACACATCACATATACCAACACACACACACATATACCAACACACACACACACATATACATATACAACACACACACACATATACCAACACACACACACATATACCAACACACACACACATACCAAACACACACACACATACACAACACACACACCACACATTACCAACACACACACACCACATATACACAACACCACACACACACATATACCAAACACACACACACATTTACCAACACACACACACACACACACACACACAACCAACACACACACACATACCAACACACACACACACAACACACACACACACATATACACACACACATATACCAAACACACACACACACACACACACACACACAACAACACACACACACATACCAACACACACACACATACCAACACACACACACATATACCACACACACACACATTTACACACACACACACACAACACACACACACATTTACCAACACACACACACATTTACCAACACACACACACATATACCAACACACACACACACACACACACATATACACAACACACACACAACCAACACACACACACATATACCAACACACACACACATTTACAACCACACACACACATTTACCAACACACAACACACATTTACCAAACACACACACACACCAAACACACACACACCAACACACACACACATTTACCAACACACACACACACATTTACCAACACACACACACATTTACCAACACACACACACATTTACCAACACACACACACATTTACCCACACACACACATTTACCAACACACACACACACACCAACACACACACACATTTACCAACACACACACACATTTACACACACAACATACCACACACACACACATATACCAACACACACACACATATACCAACACACACACACCAACACACACACACATATACCAAGACACACACACATTTACCAACACACACACACATATACCAACACACACAACATACCAACACACACACACATATACCAAGACACACACACATTACCAACACACACACACATATATACCAACACACACACACATTTACCAACACACACACACATATACCAACACACACACACATTTACCAACACACACACACATATACCAACACACACACACATTTACCAACACACACACACATACCAACACACACACACATTTACCAACACACACACACACACACATATATGAAACAATCTTCGAAATCCTCCTGGAATCCATCTTTGAAGATAGATTCCATATGGATTCCGAACTGTTGTCATATATTTTAATAAATATAGTTTGTGTATTTTTTTTACCATATATACATATCTATATCTATATCTATATCTATATCTATATATATGTATATACATATATATATCTATATATATCTATATCTATATATACACGGTATATATATATATATATATATATATATATATATATATATATATATATATATATATATATATATATTATATTATATATATTATATATATATATATATATATATATATATATATATATATATATATATATATATATATATATATATATATATATATATATATATATATATATATATATATATATATATAAACACACACACACGCTGGCATTCGGGACACTAATAAATAGGGACTCCATAATAAATCACTAATTTCTTGCCATGCGTCAGCAAAATTCTAACGTTTTCCATGAAATCCATGAAATCGTCCTGCTGCAATGAAAATTTTTTCCTAGTCCGCATGAACCCTTCTTTCAGCCAGCGATGTGGATTGATCACGAATGATATAAGTTCCTGGACTTGGGATTCGAATCACTACATGGACCCAAACATCTAGTGTTCAAAGAACAACCGATACCTTAGACTTGATCATGAGAGAGATTAACTTTCATTAATTTTCTGTTTACGAACTTGACGTATTTATCCTTCTTTATTTCATGAGCTTTGTGAAGCCTGTGAAGATGAAGGGTACTTGTATAATCTACATTCGTAGTAAGGTTGGTTATTTCTCGATCTGTGGAATGCAATGTTAAGTGCATATTCATCCATTAACAGGGAGCATCATCCCGAGGGTGGTGGTGCCATCTTTGACGCACCTAATGGTTCTTTCGACCCTGAGGATAAAATATTAATGCTGAACTTATTATAAACCAGAATATAATATGTTTTTGAACCTTAAACCAGTATCTGTAGTTACCATTCTAGGAACTCTAAAGGGTGAAACAGTGTTCCACAACAGCAGCAGTTATCGTCTGGGCAATTTCATTTGAAAGTAGTTATAAATACATATGCTCTATTACGGAGATCCATCAGATCAGGAGGAGTGACAGCAGGGATTTGTGAAAATGGAACGATTGGTTTTGTAGTTCCCAATCCCCTTTGGCATGGACGATAGGTGTTGACATATTCTTTAGTGGATGAAAGCATATTCTTTTGATATAACACTCACTCAGTTATTT
>NW_020872696.1:211516-214016 GCF_003789085.1 Penaeus vannamei
AATAGTGATAATGACCGTAATACTAAAGGTAATGATAATGAAAACAATAGTTATAATGATAATAATAGTTATGATGATAATAATAGTTATGATGATAACTTTCATAATGATAATAACAATAATAATGATAATAATATTGATTATAATAAAGATAATACACCTAGTTTATCTCAATGACGCCCCCCCCTTTAAGTTCAGAGAAAAGAGAAAACCGTAAAAACGCAGTAAATTCTAAAGAACTGGTTTTCACACTGAAAATTATCACATATGCGACCCGGATTGATTGTTTCTTTAGATACGTGTTATATACCAGTGAAGATATTGGTAATGATGTACAGATTATTCCCTGTTGCATGTACTATTAAATTGTTCTTGTAACCCTTATAAATATACTCTTCAAATCACGTACCCCTGTGCTCCCTTGGCGACCACAGTGACGTCACGCCATTTCGTGTTTACCCTCTCGCCCGTTCCTTCGAGCCGCGCGGACGGCCTCTGCGCGCCTCCTCTTTCTGCGCCTCTAACATCGCTTCTGAAGTGAAGACAGCCTTTCAGTCGAACCCGGAACTATCACTCGGACATCACCATACAGTTTCCTGGCGTGAGAATACAACCTGGAAATTGTTAACTGAACGACTGTGGAGGCACTGATGGCCGCAGTGGTATATTCTACGGTCTTTTCCCGCCTTTATTGGTAATGAAACTAATTAAAAGGGTATTAATTTTATTACGTTTTCTTCATGGTGGTAGCGGTAATGCACATAGGAACCATGAGAATTATAATGTTTATAATGCTAACGGTATGGATGGTAATGATTTTAAAAATAATTACGAGAATGCCCATGATATAGAAATTAATTATATTAATTAAAAGTTATCTTAATAATAATCATTCTACCAGTGCAATGAGAGCATCAAAAACAATAGTAATAACGATAAGAAAAAACAGTAAAAAGAAAAATTGTAGTAAAAATTACATTAATGAAATAAACGATGTTAGCATAATGATAATGCATAATGTTAAAGTAATGATAATGCAAGTAATTATGATATCAGCGACACGACCAAAAATAACGACACTACTACGACTACTACTAACAGTGATGATAATAAAGGTAATGATAATGATGATAATAAAAGTGATAATGAAAAAAGAAGATAATAAGGATAATCATAATGGTACAGATAATAATAATGATGATAATAATGAAAATGATAATAAGAACAAAACGACATCAGTAAAAACAATAACAATGATAACGATCGTGATGATGATGATGATGATAATGATAAAGATGATAATGATAATAATAATAATAATAATAATGATAATAATAATAGTAATAATAACAACAACAATAATAATAATGATATTAATAATAATAAAGAAATAATAATAATAATAATAATAATGATGATGATGATAATGATAATGATAATAATACACATAATGATGATAATAAAGACAATGATAATTATAGTCATAATGACAATAATGATATTGGTACTACGACTACTACTTCTAAATATAATGATGGTAATGATATCAGTAAAAATAATTAAAATTAATACGAAATTGTTAATGGAGATCGTGGTGATGATGATAACAGTATGGACGATAATAATGATAATATCAATGACAGTAGTAATAATAACAATTCAGTGATAATGCTAATAATAATGATGATAATAATGATAATAATGATGATGATAACAATAGTAATAATAATGATAATAATAATAATAATAATGATAATGAAAGTGAAATAATAATAATAACAATAATAATGCTATTAAAGATAAAAGTAGTAAGGATGATAATCCCAAAAAAATATTAGTAATAATGATGATGATAAAGAAAAAGAAAATGATAATGATAAAGCAGTGATAATGTTGATGACAATGATAATGATAATGATAAAAATGATAATGATAATGACGACAATAACAACAACACCAATAATAATGACAATGATGATAATACTCATATTGCTGTAAACGATATGCTCAAGGCCGGATGGTTCCCTCTTTCGCAACTGCCTTCCTCCTCCCTTTTGACACTTCGAAGGCCTAAGCAAGCATACACCAGCCAAGGCAATAGGTTACTTGGAGAATTACATTAAAATCACCTCTTTCTCAGGTACACTGGTGAAATCCATAAACGTATACTCGTTGGCAGAGCTAATAAAGATAATGATAATAATAATAGTTACCCCTATTGCGAAGATAGTAAGGGAAAATAATGTATTAATTTTTAAAAATCCTGGATCCGGATCATGATCAGGAGCCATAAAAAATAATAATTTCATAAAAATCTGCTCAAAACTTTTCGAGTTAACCTGCTAACCATCAAACTAACTAACGAACGTAACCTCCTTGTCAGAGGTAATAATGATAATCATAATTACAATAATGATAATAATTATTATAATAATAATGTTTATGATAATGATAATAATAAGTATAATAATGATGATATGTCTATAGTGATATGATGATG
>NW_020872696.1:229016-231516 GCF_003789085.1 Penaeus vannamei
GGGTAGCATCCGGGGCACTGTGAAGCCAGGGTAAGAATCTCCGGGGCACTGTGAGCCAGGGTAAGAATCCGGGGCACTGTGAGCCAAGGTAAGAAATCCGGGGCAGCTGTGATCAGGGTAAGAATCCCGGGCACTGTGATCCAGGGTAGAATACGGGACAACTGATGAGCCGGTAGGAATACCGGGCAGCGCGTGGAGCAGAGGTAAAGAATCACCGGGGCACAAGTGATACCAGACGGTAAGAAATCCTGGGCACTAGTGAGCCCGGGTAGAATCCCGGGGCCACGAAAAACTACAAGTGAGCCAGGGTAAGAATCCCGGAGCACTGTGAGCAGGGTAAGAATCCCGGGGTACACTTGTGAATCCAGGCGTAAAGAATCCCGGGGACTGTGAGCCAGGGTTAGAATCCCGGGGCAACTGTGAGCCAGGAATACAGAATCCGGTCACTGTGAGCCAGGGTAAGAATCCCGGTCACTGTGAAGCCAAGGGTAAGAATCCGGGGCACTGTGAGCCAGGGTCAAGCAATCCCCGGGGCATGTGGCAGGGTAGAGAATCCCGGGCACGGTGAGCCAGGGTAAAGATCCCGGGTCACTGTGAGTCCCAGTGTTTAGAATCCCGGGGCACTGTAGCCAGGGTAACGAATCCGGGGCACGGGTGAGCCGGGTAATAGAATCCCGGGGCACGGTTTGAAGCCAGGGTAAGAATCCCGGGCACGGTGATGCCTAGGGTAAGAATCCCGGGGGCAACTGTGAAGTCAGGGTAAAGAATCCGGGGGCACTGTGAGCAGGTATAGAATCCCGGGCACTGTGAGCCAGGGTAAGAATCGCGGGCACTGTGAGCCCAGCAGGTTAACGAATCAGGGGCACTTGTGACTTCAAGGGTAAGACATCCGGGGCAACTGGTAGATCCAGGGATAGAATCACGGGGCACTGTGATCCAGGGTAAGAAATCAGCCGGGGCGGGTGTGAGCAGGGTAAGAAATCACCGGGGCCCAACCTGTGAAGCCAGGGGTAAGAATTTCACGCGGGGCAACGGTGGGCACAGGGTAAAGAATCCACCCGGGTCCACATGTGGAGCCCAGGGATAAGAATCCCGTGGGGCATGTGAGCCAGGGGTAAGAATCCACTGCGGGCATGAGTGAGCCGGGTAAGAATCACGGGGGCACGGTGGCACGGTAAGAATCCGCGGGCATGTTGAGCCAGGGGTAGAATCGGGTCCACTGTGAGCCAGGGTAACGACATCCCGGGGCACTTAGTGAGCTCAGGGTAAGACATCACGGGGCATGGGAGTGGGAAGACCAGTGTAAGAATCCCCGGGTCACACCTGTGGAGCCAGGGTAAGAATTCCCGGGGGCAACTTGTGACCAAGCCAGGGTAACGAATCACCGGTCCAACTGTGAGCCAGGGCTACCAGAATCCCGGGGTCGGCAACGTGTGAGCCAGGGTAGAATCCCGGGCAGCACTGTGAGCCAGGGTACTAAGCATCAACCGTGAGAGATCCATTGTGAGCCAGGGATAACGAGATCCCTGCGGGAACTGTTGAGCCCAGGGTAAAGAATCAACGGGGACTGTGAGCCAGGGTAAGAAATACAGCGGAGCGCAACGGTAGAAGCTAGGCGTAAAGAATTCAACGGGGCACTGATGATCCAGCGTACAAATCACCGCACCCGGGCACCACATCCAGTGAGCCAGAGAGGTAAGAATACCCGCGAGTCACATGTGAGCCAGGGTAAGAAATCCCGGGCGCACACACATGTGAGCCCAGCGGTAAATCCCGGGGCACTGTGAAGCATGGGATAAAGAATACCGGGGCATCTGGTGGCGCCAGGGTAAAGAATCCCGGGGCACTGTGAATCGGCAGGTAAGAATCCCTGGGTGCACTGTGAGCCAGGGTAAGATCCGGGGCACGAGATAGAGCACAAGGGTAGAATTGACCCGCGTAGACAGCACTCGATGTAGCTCAGGGTAAAGAACATTACCGACGAGCATACTGAGAGAGTAGCCAGGGTATAGCATCCACCAAGGAAGCACTGATGAAGACACAGGAGTATAAATAACCAAAAAGAACATCCGGGGCAATCTAGTGAGCCAGGTAACACGAACTAGCACACAAATGACTAGCAAAGCGTAGAGAATCCGGGGCACTCGTGAGCCAGGGTAAAGAAGTACCGGGGCAACGGCAGAGCCAAAGGGAAGAATCATCCGGGACAACTGTGATCCATCAGGGTAAAGTCAATCACATCCGCGGGCAACTAGTGAAGCCAGGGATAAACGAATCCACGAGAAGCACATGTGAGCCAGGGTAACGAATCCGGGGCACTGTGATGCCAGGGTAAGAATACCGGGGCCACTGTGAGCCAGGGTAAGATCCGGGAGATGTCGCCCAAGGTAGCATCCCGGGGCAACTGATGCACTCCAGGGTAAGAATCCCCGAGGGCAACTGTGAAGCCAGGGTAAGAATCCCGGGCGCAAAGAGTGAGCCAGGGTAAAAGACATACGGG
>NW_020872696.1:261516-271516 GCF_003789085.1 Penaeus vannamei
ATAATTTCTAGGGGGTGAGCATGCGGTCATTCCCGTGGATAGAAGAACCTCCTTTGGCATCCTAAACTAAGAAATTTGACGTCATCTTCCATCACTAGGAACTAGACCCCTTCTTAGCCGTCCTATTGTAGTATATGGACCTGTAGTCCCCAGGGGGCCCCACCTACCCAGAGGAGTGCCTTAAGGGCCAAGGTCCCTCCCCATAAAGGTCAGTGGGCATCTGTAGGGTTTGTCCACCCACTGACGTCAACATCCCCCTTTGTTGCTGCTACAGTCCCAAGGGATATGGCCTTGTGAGAGTGACGGCGGGAAATCTTTGGACGTTCTAAGGTGTGAGGATGAATAATTAAAACAAATTAAAATAACTAAAAACTGCAAGAAGCCAGAGAGAAAAAGAGTGAATAGGCTAGCATAAGAAAAGTACAAGATGCAGGAGGAGGGTAAAATGAAAAGAGAAACTGTAGTAGAAGACGTAAGTTAGAAATAAGGTCAAGTACGAGAACCACGATGTTGCATATTATATATGGTGTATGTATAAGTACAGTCTTGGACGGTCCAGCTCTATCTTTGATAAATACCGTCACAGGCTTAATACTTGGATTTTCCGTTCTTTTAGGATCCTGAGCTGGAGCTGTCGGCCACTTGGGTATAGTCCGCATTAAATATGTAAAACATGGTAGAGGATGAGGAGAGAAACGCCCCGTGGTACAGTGGAACAACGAATGTTTATTTCTCGCGGTACAAAGGGCGCCGCGGGAGGCCGTGACGTCATGCTCGTGACGTGTAAAAGATTTAACTTGATATGAAACGAAAATAAAACAAAACTAGACATTAAAACACAATAGAAATATAATACATTAAAAGGGAATGAAAAGGATAGATAAAACATATAAACATATAAACACCGAGCTGACAGTCGGCAAGCGCAATTCTGACCAAGGGGGTTACTCACATGCACGCAACCACACCACACGCACTCACGCACGCACGCAATCAAACGCACCAACACACACGCGCACAAGCGAGCATCATTTGAGGGGGGGGGGGGTAAGAGGGCGTAGAGAGCAGTGGCGCACTACCGTGTCAAAACGGACAGTTCGTGATGGCGTGGCCCTTCGCGCCCGTTGAGCCAAGAAAGGTGATCAGAAATAAACAAAGCAGATTTAAGAATTCTTCCTTTGCCCGCAGTTTCATCCGTACTGAGCTTCTACCGGACACGAAAAAAACAAACATTTAGCCGTTATTGTTTGTAGCACCGAATTATGCTTTTGTTAAGGGCAAGATCACGCGGGAAATGGTGACAGTGAGTATGGTAATGATGGTGATGATGATGATGAGCAGGAGGAGAATAATAACAATAATGATGTCAATACTTCTAACATAACGGATGGTAATGATAACAACAATGGCAATTATAGCATGGATATTGTATTACTAGTAAAAATAGCATTGATAATATTGCCAATGATAATGATAATAGTAATGGTAATGTAGTGGAGTATTGTGGTTCCGTAACCAATGTGAATTTGTTTAATGGGTTCGTGCCAGATTGGTTTCTAAGGAGTGGTAGCGTGAATACAGAAACCAACTGACCCCGTTGATATACCTCAGGATTATCAATTAAAATACAGTTAAAACAGCAATCTAGACAATAAAACAGTGAAAGGAAAGAAGAAAGTTTCAATAAGATTCACGAGCTTAATAATTAATGTAAAACTTCTAAGACTGGCTTATATTTACGTTTACTAACAAAGAATCACGACCAGCTCCTATGCACAAAGAAAAATATCCAGGAAACAGGACTTAACTTATACTTTTCGTGTAGGATGAAGCCAAGATATATGCAGCGTATTCCACCGTCCGGTATGTCGGGATAGGTCAGCCAGGAGGAGAGCAAAACGCCGTTGTTTCGAGGAAAATCAAATATTTCCTGCTCAACGCGACATATTTATATCCTCGGTGACGCCAAACATCGTTCGTAAAAACGGAAGTTTGCACATAAAACACCAAGAAAATTCACAGAGAACATACATAAAATAATCCTCATAACGAGATGAGAAAAATGCGTACTCAAGGTGGAGTAGGCAGAAAGACGTACAATTAGTAAAATATAACATTAAAATAGACATTTCTTAAAACCAGAAGAAAGCTAGAAAAATTAACAAAAAGGTTAAATAAAAATAAGCGATGCTTTTACAAGATGAAACTGACCCTCAAACTCACAGAAGGAACGAGAAATGATTTTTTTTTTTTCAAATGAATCGCAAATGAGAGTACGGGGTCAAAGGGCAAACTCAAATAGAGGTGACCTATATGATTTAACATAAAAAAAAAAGTTAACATGTACATAGAAAAACACGAAAGCAACAACTGTAGCAAGCGTTGACCGGGCGGAGAGATGCCAGGGCGCGCGAGACTAAGCCCTTTAAAACCTTTCGCCAGGGCTGGCAAAGGGTTTCGCCGGGCGATCCGGAATTTCGTACTTTTAAAATCATGCCTGGCGAACGTTCGCCAGGGCTGGCGAAAGATCATATTGGAACAGCCTGACGAAGAGAGCTGTTTGAATACCATTTTCTTGCTTTCAAATTATAAATTAGTAACATATTTGTGTATGATAGGATGTAGGAATCACATTGAAATTATAAAATATCTTAAAATCATAATTTGTTATGAAATAACGTATATACGTATTTTTTTCAAGACCTTCGATGTTCCAGTCGAGAGCTCAAGACATCAGCTGTATTCCTACACCCCTATCCCTACCCCCCCCCCGAGATTTAGGTTGTTGTTATTTTGGTTATAAGGATAATGTTCTATTCACAAATGTTACCAGAAGTGTTTTTTATGGCGGCATGTTTACTTTTGGCTATAGAAACAGAGCTGTAGTGCTCCACCGCCCTATAATGAGGCGTGTTTAATGATACCCTTGTAGGCCTACAGTTCAATATCTTACATCAGTTAGGAATAGTAAAATTGTAATTTTTAAACTCTTGTTAAAGTATAAAGTTATTTTTTGTATAAAAGTATAAGGTTGATATAGTATAGTATAAAGTACTTTTAAAACCTTTCGCCAATGCTGGCGTTCGCCTGGCGAAGCTTCGCCAGGCGAACATCTGAGTGAGGGAGGCCTTACTTTTAAACTAAGGCAGGTGTTCGCCAGGCCTGGCGAACGAAAGGGATCGCCAGGCGCTAACATCTTGGATTCCTGATAAATCTAGCGCTTCGGCGAATAAAAAAAAAAAAAAAAACGCGAGAAAAAGCAAAAGGTTTTAAAAGTATGGGCCATAAAGTTAACCTTGTTATAGTATAAAGTGTAGTATAGCATAAAGTATAAAGTTAATTTTGTTATAGTATAAAGATATTTTCAACTTCTTTGTTATAGCATAAAGTTAAATTTTAACTCCTTTGTTATAGTATAAAGTGAGACTATTGCGGAAACATTTTCGTCTTCTCTCGAGGTTAATAATTAAGTTTAGGTTATGTTATGTGCACTGCAGATGTAAACAAATTTGCGCTACATTTAGCGGGAATGCAAGATGTTAGCGCCTGGCGAACGTTGGGTTTAAAAGTAAGGCCTCCCTCACTCAGATGTTCGCCAGGCGAAGCATCGCCAGGCGAACGCCAGCACTGGCGAAAGTTTTTAGAGTACTTTTAAAACCTTTCGCCAGGGCTGGCGAAAGGTTTCGCCGGGCGATCCGGAATTTCGTACTTTTAAAATCATGCCTGGCGAACGTTCGCCAGGGCTGGCGAAAGATCATATTGGAACAGCCTGGCGAAGAGAGCTGTTTGAATACCATTTTCTTGCTTTCAAATTATAAATTAGTAATATATTTGTGTATGATAGGATGTAGGAATCACATTGAAATTATAAAATATCTTAAAATCATAATTTATTATGAAATTACGTATATACGTATTTTTTTCAAGACCTTCGATGTTCCAGGCGAGAGCTCAAGACATCAGCTGTATTCCTACCCCCCACCCCCGAGATGACTTATTTAGATTTAGGTTGTTGTTATTTTGGTTTTAAGGATAATGTTCTTTTCACAAATGTTACCAGGTGTTTTTTATGGCGGCATGTTTACTTTTGGCTATAGAAACATGGCTGTAGTGCTCCACTGCCCTATAATGAGGCGTGTTTAATGATACCCTTGTAGGCCTACAGTTCAATATCTTACATCAGTTAGGAATAGTAAAATTGTAATTTTTAAACTTAAAGTATAAAGTATAAAGTTATTTTTTGTATAACAGTATAAGGTTGATACAGTATAGTACAAAGTACTTTTAAAACCTTTCGCCAAAGCTGGCGTTCGCCTGGCGAAGCTTCGCCAGGCGAACATATGAGTGAGGGAGGCCTTACTTTTAAAACCAAGGCAGGTGTTCGCCAGGCCTGGCGAACGAAAGGGATCGCCAGGCGCTAACATCTTGGATTCCTGCTAAATCTAGCGCTTCGGCGAATGAAAAAAAAAAAAAAACGCGAGAAAAAGCAAAAGGTTTTAAAAGTACGGGCCATAAAGTTAACCTTGTTATAGTATAAAGTGTAGTATAGCATAAAGTAGCAATAGTCTCACTTTATACTATAACAAAGGAGTTAAAATTTAACTTTATGCTATAACAAAGAAGTTGAAAATATCTTTATACTATAACAAAATTAACTTTATACTTTATGCTATACTACACTTTATACTATAACAAGGTTAACTTTATGGCCCGTACTTTTAAAACCTTTTGCTTTTCTCGCGTTTTTTTTTTTTTTTTATTCGCCGAAGCGCTAGATTTATCAGGAATCCAAGATGTTAGCGCCTGGCGATCCCTTTCGTTCGCCAGGCCTGGCGAACACCTGCCTTGGGTTTAAAAGTAAGGCCTCCCTCACTCAGATGTTCGCCTGGCGAAGCTTCGCCAGGCGAACGCCAGCTTT
This sequence comes from Penaeus vannamei, assembly GCF_003789085.1. NCBI lineage: Eukaryota > Metazoa > Arthropoda > Malacostraca > Decapoda > Penaeidae > Penaeus > Penaeus vannamei. Next base: position 266,435 of record NW_020872696.1, read on the forward strand.
GGCGAAAGGTTTTAAAAGTACTTTATACTATACTATATCAACTTTACACTTTTATACAAAAAATAACTTTATACTTTAACAGAAGAGTTTAAAAATTACTATTTTACTATTCCTAACTGATGTAAGATATTGAACTGTAGGCCTACAAGGGTATCATTAAAGACGCCTCATTATAGGGCAGTGGAGCACTGCAGCTATGTTTCTATATCCAAAAGTAAACATGCCGCCATAAAAAACACTTCTGGTAACATTTGTGAAAAGAACATTATCCTTACAACCAAAGTAACAACAACCTAAATCTAAATAAGTCATCTCGGGGGTGGGGGGTAGGGTAGGGGGGAAGGAATACAGCTGATGTCTTGAGCTCTCGACTGGAACATCGAAGGTCTTGAAAAAAATACGTATATACGTTATTTCATAATATATTATGATTTTAAGATATTTTAGAATTTCAATGTGATTCCTACATCATATCATACACAAATGTGTTACTAATTTATAACTTGAAAGCAAGAAAATGGTATTCAAACAGCTCTCGCGCCTTTGCTTCGCCAGGCAGTTCCAATATGATCTTTCGCCAGCCCTGGCGAACGTTCGCCAGGCATGATTTTAAAAGTACGAAATTCCGGATCGCCCGGCGAAAGGTTTTAAAAGTACGGGCCTCAGATGTTCGCCTGGCGAAGCTTCGCCAGGCGAACGCCAGCATTGGCGAAAGGTTTTAAAAGTACTTTACTATATCAACCTCATACTTTTATACAAAAAATAACTTTATACTTTAACAAAAGAGTTTAAAAATTACTATTTTACTATTCCTAACTGATATTTGATATTGAGCTGTAGGCCTACAAGGGTATCATTAAACACGCCTCCTTATAGGGCGGTGGAGCACTACAGCCATGTTTCTATAGCCAAAAGTAAACATGCCGCCATAAAAAACACTTCTGGTAACATTTGTGAAAAGAACATTATCCTTACAATCAAAATAACAACAACCTAAATCTAAATAAGTCATTTCAAAACAGCAAATTAAGATTTTAAGATATTTTATAATTTCAATGTGATTCCTACATCCTATCATACACAAATATGTTACTAATTTATAATTTGAAAGCAAGAAAATGGTATTCAACAGCTTCGCCAGGCTGTTCCAATATGATCTTTCGCCAGCCCTGGCGAAAGGTTTTAAAAGTACGGGCCTAAGGGAGGCTGACGGCAAGATGAGATGAGGGGAGATGGCGGGATGTCGGATGCCACCTTACAGTAATAAGGATAATGTTAATAATGATATTGATAATGATAAAAATTACAATAAGGAGAATAACAATAAACTATGGCTATATTAGTAGTAGCATAATTATGTTTATATGACTATCAGATAATAATAATAACAGTAACAATGACAATAGTAAAGATGATAATGCTTATAATATTCATGAGTTGCAATAATAATAATTATGATGATGATAATGAGGTGATAATAACAAGAATTACGATAATAATAGCAATGATAACAATAATGATCAAAATAAAAAAAGAATAATAAGAACAATGATAAGATAGTAATAATGATAATGAAATAATAAATGCCAATAATAATAATAAAAATGGTAACAAGGATAATAATAATGATATAACCAATAAAAATAATAATCATAATGATAATAGTAATAATAACGATAATCATAAGAGTGATAACAATGGTAATGATGATAATAATGATAATATTGAAAATAATGATAGTTATGATGATGAAAATAACAATGATACTAAAAATAATAATAACAAAAAAATAATAGTAAGGATGAAAATAAAAAATGAAAATAAAAATGATAGTAATAATTTTTATGATGATAATAATAACACTAATAATAGTAATAGTATCAGAAATGAAAATGATAATATCAATAAAGAAGATAATAACGATAACGTTTAAAGACAAAAAACATGTGATTGTAAGATTCAAGGAAAATATTATAGGAAATAAAGACATTACATGAATAACGTTTTAATGGAGTGGAAAAATATATTTTTAAGAAAGTAGGAATGAAATAATTATCATTACCCTTCTTTTTTACTCGTTATAATCTATTACTCCAAAATTTACTGTAATGTACAGTCATTACATTTATTTTTTTGTGTGTGTTTATGTTTTGATTACATTCATTATATTATGTTAATCAAATTTCAACACACACATATATGTATATATAATGGTCCCATTTATTACTATTATGTAGCCCATATTTTGAAATACTTTTACATCATTTATTCTTCTAACTTAGGTTCCAAAAAAGAAAGAAAGAAAAAATAAATCGTACAATTATTTCGAACAACATATTCCTAACACGAGTCACAACACAGAAAATAAATCAGCTGTTCGATGCTAGAATATTACACCACAAACGATTCGATTTTAGTGGAACAAAGTTATGGTGAGAAATTTCTAAATAAAAAAAGAAGAAAATCTTGGACTCCTCCCCCCCCATAAAGAAAATAATCGACTGAAAACTATAATGTTAATCGTATAATTCAGTCTGCTAATATAAATAAAATAAATAAATGAATAATAAATAAATAAATAAATATATATAATATATATATATACTATCCATATATATGTAAATGTATACATATATACTATATAGACATATATCTATCTATCTATTATATGTATATATATATATATGTATGTATATATATGTATATCTATCTATCTATCTATCTATCTATATATACATATACATATACATATACATATGCATATGTATGTATATATATATATATATATATATATATATATATATATATATATATATATATATATATATAGATAGATAGATAAATAGATAGATATAGATATTATTTTTCTTTTTTCTGAAGAGCAAAGCATGGCATGTTCAGCAAAAGAAATTCTCTTTTGATTACTAAACACTGAAAAGAAATTACTCTTTTTGTTTCAATGCATGGAAACTATTGCTGCCATTGCTGTGGAAAAAGTCATTAAGCTCTACTGACAGTTTTTGAAGTAAAGCCAACGATTGATATATCAGAGTTTAGGGGATGAATTGTTCTATTATCACAGCAAATGCTAATTAAATGCAATAGATTGTTACAGTTGAAACATGTTCTAGGAAATCTTTGGTATTAACATGATATTTAATAGCGAAAACTAGCAATAATATGGTACAAAATAACGATCAAAGGCCAAAGCGTTATCAGAGCAAAAGCCTGCAAGATCAAAGATGGCAAACAATGTATATGAACCTCAAATACGGGAATTTTACACGCTTATCTCGAATCTAGGGATGCTAATGAATAATATTGAATACTATAAGACAAAATACTAACCACAGTTATTTCTAAGAAACTACTGAAAAAATTATCACCAACGTTACACGTCCGAACCCCATGGAGGAAGCAAGGCATCTGGGAGGTCAAGTGACAGAGGCGCTCCAACCTATACAAAATGTCCGAAAAGGAAAACGAGTAAACTATTCTGGGGGAGCTATTTTAAAATTTCAACATCAATGGAGGATATATTCATTTAAGAGACGGGATGAATTTCTTTTAAAGAGATGTCTGATTAAAGACCTTGTAAGGTTTGAGGGCTTTAAATTCTAATTTAAAGAAAAACTTTATGCTCTTCCATGTGCATAAATAGATAGCGGGATTACCCACATGGATAGCATTACAGCAATAAGAAGTGTTAACTTTCCTAAATGGATACTAGTGAGCAGAAATTATACTAGTTAATCAGCTTCACATTTCTTAATGAGAGTGATCACACGAGTTGAATAGAACACAACACGAGACGCAGGCGCTGGTGATACCCACGGCCTCAAGCCCTAGCGAGGGGGCAGCCGCACGGAGGGTGAGCGGTCTGGTCAGCAGGTTAGCTTGTGTCTCGTTGGGGACTGAGAGAGTCCCTGGCGAGGCGGGGGCACGGCCAGCAGAGAGAGAGACTGGGTCAAGCTGGATCATCCTTAAATTTGACCCTGGCGGGAACAAGTGGTGGCTGCCACGCGGAACGTATATTTAGCTCGTCCCTCGAGGGATCAGCATGGCGGACAAGCGTGCGACCCATGCTTGCACGTGTGGTCAGTGATACTTTATGCATTGATACTTTATGTCATGCAGTATGCTATGACAGCTATCACACGAGAACCTATAGACAATGAAAGAGCATAGAGATGTAGGGATTTTGTCTGAATTTGAAAAATAATACTCATGGAAGTTGTGTATTCAATTTTCAATTTTACTATACTGTAATTATTATGGCCAATCCAACATGGTTTTATTTCAAGACTATGACTTAAGGAACCCAAATATGGCAATTTCACTCAAATCATATTCTCTAGGGGGGGGGTAGAATCTGGTGAACTAATATATTCACAGTTTTCAATATTATATTATATATGAAATTCAAGGAGAAATCATTCAACTTGAGGATGCTGTTGATAAATTCACCCTGGTGAAAAATGTGATAATTCTTGGATATCTTAAATGCTCTCTATATATGAAAAACAGGTTGCTTTTATACTTAATAGTGTAAGAACTAAATTTTGTGGTGAGGCCAATGTAAGTTGTTTCCCTGTACACAGACGTAGTAAAGCAATTAATGTCTCGAGAAATGTTAGTATCCAAAAAAGGTAGACTACCATTAGATTCCACTTCATGAGTGAATTGTATATTAGGGTATTTATGATTTAGATAATTCAAAAACAATATAATATGTTCACTGGACTTAAATAATAACAAGGTTTCATCTACGTAGCGAAAGTATTTGCAAGGTTTAAAGGAAGTGGGACAATCTTTTAACCAAATTTTCTCATAGTGACGCATAAAAATGTTAGCAAGAGTAGGGCCGAGTGGGCTACCCATAGCTACCCCTTCCATCTGTTTATACAGTTTTCCATTGAAGAAGAATAAGATATCTTTAGTTGCACTGACCAAAGGTTTCTTAAAAGTGACCTTATTTAACCACAGGATATAATTTACTTTATCAAAAAGATAATTGATAAGATTTCATCAAGTGGCACATTTGTGAATAGAAGTACATAATCATTAGCACTGGATAACATC
>NW_020872696.1:281516-284016 GCF_003789085.1 Penaeus vannamei
TGGTAATAAAAATGATAATAATGATAATAACAACAAAACCAATAGTAATTATAGACATGATAACGAGATTAATAATAAAAAAAACAATAATGATGATTCAGATGATAAAAATCAAGATAATTTTCTATACCATAATTAATATGATTCTTATTGCTTCGGAAAATGTGTATATTCTGTGTCCTTCATTAATACATATGTTACCAATTATCATTCCATTATACATCAGAAAGAAACGACTTTAACTCCGCAGTCACATGGAATATAAATATAGATGTGGCCTGACTTTAAAAATATATTCACTAGACTTTTCTATTGTTTTTAGTACTTGAATGCTATTATTTCTTAGTATTATTCCAAAGATCATATAATTATTATTTTCATAAATATTGTCGTCTCCATTGTCATTATTATTATCATTGCTGTTCTTACTATTACTATTATAATTATCATCACATTATTTTGTTGTTTTATTAATGTTGCTGTTCTCATCATCATTCATTTATTGGTTTATAAATACATGCATCCTTGTCATGACAATAGCATGCTACCATCACTATGACAGCTAAAATCTTTGCATGGGAACACCAAGGGCGGTGAAAGTATATAATCTAAAGGTTCATCGCCATTTCCTCGACCATTTTTCACAATAAAAACATTTAGAAACAGAAAAGGGTAATCTCCCAGAAAAGATGGTTGGCCTTGAGCAGGGAGGCATGTGCCCATCCCTGCCATCTCCAAACTTGCTGTATCTGGTGTTTGTGGGAGGATAGTGCCCGTTTTCTACGTCTTCCTTATTTTAGATATTGTATAAATACTTGGGTGGTTAAAAGACTTTCAAGACAAAACCACTTTTTATTAACTCCCTTTGAAACCGAACAGCAGATGTTTACAATGTTTTCATGCACGTGTTCCCCAACAGAAACACTTTAAACTGGCAGGAACGCCATTAAGTTCCGTTGCAACATGACCTTCTGGGAAGTGTTTGTGATCCGCCTGCACTCCTCGGCGGAAATGCTATGAGCCTGACGTCGCCCGCAGCCACTCTCGCCGACTCTCTCTTGTTGCGCTGATGCTCAGCCAATGGCTCGCTTCCAGGCGGGCGCGGAAGCGTGTGCATTTAGGAGGGAATTCGTACGCTGCAGCCGCGTGATTCACGGAGTCAGACGCGTGTCGGGGATTTCTCGGTAGTCTTTTTATATATATCTTTAGTCCTTGGTTAGAGTAATTACATGTATGCAGTACACACACACACACACACACACACACACACACACACAACACACACACACACACACACACAACACATATGTATATGAAAAATCATACAGCCACATACTTATTGTGGATGTTTTTCTTTTCATATATATATATATATATATATATATATATATATATATATATATATATATATATATATAGAGAGAGAGAGAGAGAGAGAGAGAGAGAGAGAGAGAGAGAGAGAGAGATCTTCATCGCCATCGGCCTGCAGGACGTAGGCTCCTCCCAATCTCTTCCAGTCTCTCTGGTCTTGTGCTTACTGTTTGCAATTTTGGCCGAATTTCGTTATTTCGTCCCGTCATCCTGTCACTGGCCTGGACCTTGGACTTCTTGCGTTAATCATTTCCAAATCTGTTATATTCTTTGTCCACCTGTTGCCATGTCTCCAACACATAAGACCTGCCCATTGCCATTTCTTCTTTTTATTGTTCCTAAATGCAACATCCTCTTTGGTCTGTTCCCTGATCCATGTCGCCATCATCCTGTCTCCGAGGCTCAATCTTTCCATTCCTCTCTTAGCAAGTCCTAGTCTCCTCTCTAGTAATTTGGTCGTAGTCCGTTTCTGACCAATATGTCATTATCGGGAGAACGCATTGGATAAAGACTTTTCTCTTTAAACATAGTTAGTTTCTTTATTTTCTCTTCACTTAATGTGTATATTTGTTTGAGTTACCCTGGGTATTTACACTCGTCCACTGCTTCTAGCACTTCATCTCGTACAAATATCTGCACAAACTGAGCTCAATTGCTTGGTATATACAAGCATTGCAGTGCTTGTTATATACATATATGCATAAATACATACATGCATGTGTATAGGCAGATGTGTATATGTGAATATGTGTATAAATATATGTATATTTATATATAAATATATAATTATGTATGTATATCTGTCTACATTCACACACACACACACACACACACACACACACACCCAGTACATACATACATATATAGTATATATATGATATAATATATATATATATATATATATATATTGTGTGTGGGTGTGTGTGTGTGTGTGTGTTGTGTGTGAGTGGTGTGTGTGTGTGTGGTGTGGTGTGTGTGTGTGTGTGTGTGTGTGTGTGTGTGTGTGTGTGTGTGTGTGTGAGTGTGAGTGTATGTGTGTGTATGTGTGTGTGTTTGTGTGTGTGTGTTTAAGTTGTGTGTGTGTGTGATGTGTGTGTGTGTGTGTGTGTGTGTGTGTGTGTGTGTGGTG
>NW_020872696.1:314016-324016 GCF_003789085.1 Penaeus vannamei
ACCTTAATGTATGATATCATAAACTACCAACAAAATTGCTCATGGAAACTCAAAATTCAGTGTTTCGAAAAGACTGGCTCCCGACCCAACGTTTTCGGTCCCAGAGCAAGGGCTTTCTCGCGCTCTCAAGTTTCTCTCGAAACGTATTTTGTACGAGTCCTCCTACGATAAGGAAGATTTAATGTGTTTATTGTGATTTTTCTGTATTTTCACCGTTCACTAAATGATCAGGAAAAATTCGGGTAGTGCGATAAGAGCCCCGTTTTCTCTCGTCAAGTCGAAGGGAATGTGAAATTGAAGTCGACGGTCCGGACGATTCCCATTTTGGTTCGGCCGGTAGCGTTCATGTGAGCCTTTCGCTTCGCTCAGCTGCGTGGGCAGTAATTAAGATAAAATTTAAACCACCTCCGCTCTTTTCTGTTCAATATATATTCACTCCAACTTTTACAGACCCCTTTTGATCTTCTGCAGACGAAAAGGAACGCAAAGCCGCCTGCGGGAGGGGGAAACAGCACGTCCAATGCTCGCCAAATATCGATACAGAGCGGCGTGTGAAACACAATGCCTGCCGAACCGGAGCCGCCCACCGCCGTCCGAAGCTCTACCACAAGAGTTGAAGAGTACTGAGATCGGAGTTGACTGCGTGGACGGATTGATGCGAGCGGGCGCTGGGGTCGGGAGGAAAGAGAGGCTTAAAGTGTCACATTGGGGCAGATCTACGGCTATACGCGGCAAATAACTGAAAATAAGCAACGTGACTGGAATAGCCCTCCATTGCCCTCGCCCGGGGGAAAAAATGGAGGCAACATGGCCTAAATACTGTATATTTTTTACGTTTTAATTAACTTGCGGAATAGGAAACGATAGACAAGGGGAGAAGCAAGGTGATTTAGTCCTTACGGACGTGATAGAAAGAGAGAGCAAGAGAAAGAAAGAGAAGGAAAAGTAAAAAAGGAAGAACAACTGAAGGAGAGGTGTATAACTTGGTAGACGGATAGAGAAGTACGTAGATAAAGAAAACAGATTCCTGGACATATAGGAGGAGAAGAAGATAAGATAATGGATTGACAAACAGTCATATATAGACTGAGATGGAAGACAATTGTAGAATTTTATATGAGATTATAGTAGAGAGAGAGAGAGAGAGAGAGAAGAATAGTGAGGAGAGAGAGATGAGAGAGAGAGAGAGAGTAGAGAGAGAGAGAGAGATAAGAAAGAGAGATGGAGAGAGAGATGTACATAATGTAGAGATAAGAGAGAGGGAGAGGATGAGAGAGATAGAGAAAGTAGAAGAGTAAGAGATGAGAGAATATTAATTAACTACTCAAAGATATATCGTATATAGATATATATATATATAAGTATAATATATACACAACACACACCTATAATTTTATAACAATATCAATCAACAATAACACACATATACTAAATACACAAACACACACACATATATAAATTACTATATGAACACACACACACACATTACACACACTCACTATCACAATATTATAAATATATTATATAATATAAATATATTATAAATTGAGTTAATTTAAATATTATATAGTTATATATACACTATTATATGATATATATAATAATTATATATATATTGTATATTTATATTATACTATATTATATATATATTACATACATTTTTATATAGTAATATATATATATTATTACATATATATAATATTAAATAGTATATATAACTATAAATTAATATATTATTATTTTATATTATATTATAGTTATATATATTTATATACATAATAATATAGTTATATATATTATATAAATTAATATATCAATAATATATTTGATTAATATTTATAATACATATAATATAATTATATTAAATTAACATATATATACATATAATAATATTATTGTTGTGTTGTTAGTGTGATTGTGTGTTAGTTGATGGTGTGTTGTTAGTTGTGTTGTGTAGTTGATTGTGTTGTGTATTGTGTTGTCGTGTGTGTTGTGTTTGTGTAGTTGTTTTGATATGTGTTAATGTGCATACACCCATATATAATTAATGCTTATATATATTAACTATATCATATTTTAATAATTAGTACCATATATTATATATATATTATTATATCACTCAATATTTATATCTTAACATATATATATTATATATCACATATATATATATATTATCCTACATATATTATATATTAATATTATTAATGATTAATATATATAATATGTATACATATATATATATAATAATATTTATTATATACTTATTAATATATCTTACATATATAATATAATATGGTTATATACTTATTTATACATATAATTATTATAATATATTTATACAATATATATATACATAAATATACATATATAATTATATTAACATATATATGTACATATTTATACATTATATAATATAATATATAATATTATTTACGATTATAATATATATATATATATACATATAATATATTATCAAGTAGAAGCACATTACATAACAATGTACATCGGTAGTTTAAAGGTGAATATAATAACTAAATTACAATTATTATATTACCGTCAAGTTAATAAATGGCAGCTAATAGACCATAATATAGATTACGTCGCTCATGTAAAAGTAGATTTAATTAGGAAAGTAAATAAAAAATTAAAGACATATGAAAAAAAAATTATATATATTAACAATGAAAACATCGCTCATGAAACAAAACGCTTGGTGAGTGGAAGGTCATTCATGTATACTATCATCGTGACAGTGAGGGATGAGACTGTGTTTGAGATACATATAGTTGAGTCTGAGAAACGAGAAAATAATTGAGGAGTAACGCACTGTGATAAACACGCAAACCAGTTTTATTGTGCAGTAAAGTGGCGCGTGTAGTGCGCGTTAAAAATGTAGTTGTAGTGAGTATACCACTAGTATCTAGTCATATATCATAATATATACTTTATATATACATATAATTAATATATACAATTACAATTATATATAATATTATATATTATATATATTATATTACTCATTAATATGATATACTTTATATGTTAATATACATATAGTAGTTATAATATAGCAATTATATTACTATATATATTAACACTCATTATACATATACATACTATATTATACATATATATTAATCTATTTATATCAATATATTTAATTATATAGTAATATATATATTATATATAACATATTATATTAATATTATATATGTTATAATACAATATATTAATATATATTTATTATTACATATATATTATATTATCCAATATATTTACCATAATACATAATGTTGTTTGTGATTGTGTAGAGATTCGAGCAGAGATAAGTGAGTAGAGACAGAGATGAGTACGAAGAGAGATGACGATGAGAGAGAGAGAAGAGAGCAGCACGCCAGTGAGTACGACGAGAGAGAGACTAGAGAGATCTGTTGAGTATATGATGGGAGGTAGTGTGCACACTATTACCTGCACTGGATGTGAGTGAGTATTGTGTACAGTTAGTGATGGGGATTGTTATGCTTCCAGTATGAGATGAGATAGAGAGAGGATGATGAAGAGAGAAGAGAGAGTAGAGAGACATAGACAGAGAGCTGAGTGATAGACGTCAGATATAGAGAGAGATGAAGAGCCAGATAGAGTGATGATGAGTGAGATAGATAGTAGATAGAGAGATAGAGAGGCAGAGAGCAAGAGTAATGAGAGAAGTAAGAAAGAGAGAGAGAGTTGTGTTAGTGTTCTGTTTGTTTTCTTCTTTTGGACCAATTTAAAGAGCGTTTTAATTACCTCTTAATCAAGGCCTATCCATAGCTATTGAGTCACTAGGCCGTCTTCCAGAGGGAAATAAAAAAAAATCTTCAAATATACGTTGGATTAGTTTAAGGTCCCATTATCACGTGCCTACTTTCTCACTGCAGTTCCGTGCTAGCTCTATTAGCGTGAGCTAAGTGAGGCGACTCACCTGCGTTCGGCCAAAGCTGTACGGCTTGATCGGGCGGGAACCAGTAGATGTGAGTACGGAATACCAGTCCAATAATATCACTCATATGTGTAATAATTTTTAAACTGCCGGATATCTATTTAATCTGGCTCAATATCAGCAACAATTACGCGTAATATAATTTAGTATTATACAATCGTACACAAATATATATACATTATAGTTAATATTCGTTTTAATGTTATTTATTTCTACTATTAATCAATTTTTATAACCAGTATAGTTTAACCCTGATCATTAATCTGTTTATCATAGGTGAGTTAACATGATTTTATGGTTGTTAACAACTATTATTATCTATTTTTATTTACGTTTTGTAATTATTTGCAGATATATTATTATTTTATATCAGTGATAATTAGTACATTATTATTTGTTTTGAATTGTATCTTATAACGTCATTCGATGTTACTTACTATTAATAGCTTATAGTATTATATTAGCAAGTTATATAAGAATATTAACATGGCGTATAATAACGTGTTGTACCTTATATCAAATAATAGTGAAGTACATTGTATACTAGAAGATAATTAATAAATTATTATGTATCAATAAAATACACACACTCACACACACACAAACACTCACACACACATCAATAATACATATATTAATACACACTTAATAATTCATATCATAACTACACAACACTCAACTTATATAATATATCATGTATACACACATATATTATTATTAATTATTAATATACTAATATTAATTATATATATTATATAATATAATTTATTTATACTATGTGTGTGTTAGGTTGTATGTGTGTATAGGTTAGGTTGTTGAGTGTGTTGATGCACTGTGTTGATGTTGTGTGAGTAGTGTACCTGTGGTTGGTTAATTGATGGTGTATGTGGTGAATTGTATATTGAGTATGTCTGAATCATTAATTAATTATATATCATCATTATGAGTATTATATATATTAATATATATATATATATATATATATATTTATATATATTATTATATAATATATATATATTAGTAATAAATTGAATATATAATTAATTATAATATATAATTATTATATTACATGTATTATAATATATTATTATATAATATTATATATATCTATATATATACCTAATGTTTTATATTATTTATTTATATATATATATAAATCATTATATTATATATATATTAATTTTATTTCCATATTTAATTATGCAATATTATTATTAGTAATTACATTATTAACATATAATAACATTATTTAACATTTTATATTATTACTAAATATATTAATAACATATATATATTATATAGTCATTATAATTATAATTATATTATATTATATATATAATATTATATTACATATTTTTTATTATACATATATTATTTTCATGCAAATATATAATTTAAGCACTCATACATAATATATTATATATATACATAATATATATATTATTTACACTAATATATATAATATACGCATTAATTATAAATTATTATACATGTATAATAATATAGATTAATAGATAGATTTAGTTAGATATATTATAGATATATTTATTAGATATAATTATTATACATTAGCAATGTACATATGTATTTTATATTATTAAATCACACACACACACACCACACACACACAACTACTCATCATCACACAACATACACTAACACACATACATTACACACAACTACAACATAAACACACAACACCAACACACAACAACATATATATACTTTTATATCATATATACTATATAATATATAATATAATATATAATATATATCTATTACATAATATATATATATATATTATATGTAATGTATATATTTAATTATATATGTATTTATATTTTATTTAGTATATATATTATTATATTATTTATTATTGTTCTAATATATTATTATATTATATATTGTTATAATAATAATATATATTATTTATTATTTATATTATTAGTTTAATTATATTATATTGTGTTATAGTGTATATTATTTGTATGTTTTATAACATATTTAAAATATTGGATTTTATATATAGTATTATTATTAATGTTGGTATGTGTTTATTTTGAGTAATATAATATGACATTTAATAAATTTATGTATCTTAATATGATTGTTTTATATACATATAATATTATAATGTAATATATATTATATATATATTAGTATATATATTTAATTATATTATTATTAATATATATATTAATATATTATATTAATATATAATATATATGTTTGATATAATATTACTTATATTTATATATATTTTATATTTTATATATCAATACATACAACATATCATGTCTATATCACTCATAACTAAACTATATAACACTAATACACTCACACATGTCACAATCAATACACTAATCAACTCACAACACTAACACATAATATATAACCATACATATTTTATACATATAATAATGTATATTTTTTTGTATACCCATATATACATCACACACAACCTAACTAACTCACTCACACTAACACACATATTTATATATAATATTAATTAGTTAATATTATATATATTATATATATTATTTATCATATTTTGAGTATATATTATTATTTATGTATATATAATTATATAAATTATAATATTATATATATTTATATTATTATTATATTATTTTATATGTATATATATTAGACCAAAATATAATTATATTAATAGAACATTATGTTAGTGTTGTTTAGCGTTTCTAGTTGCTTTAGTGTGATATTGTTATAGTTCGAGTGTTTGTCGCTGTATATTAGTTGTGTTGTGTGTGTGTTTGTTAGTGGTATGTGTGTGTGTGTGTGTGTGTGTTTGATGTGTGTGTGGTGTAGTGTGTGTGTTGTGTGTGTATGATATATATTTATATCACATGCCCCACACAGCATAATTATATATGGTTATAATGTGTGCTAATATATATAATATATATCATAATGTTCTAGTATTAATATATATAATATATATATATTTATATGTGATGTTATAAATATTGTATTGTAATTATTATATATATATTATATATATTTATATATTTATCTATATTGTTATATTTATATATATATGTATGTATGTATTATATATACTATTAGTTAATTATATATTATGTATATATTAATATGTGTATAATTAATGTATGTATATAATATATATAATGTAATTATGTAATTATGATATACTAATATGGTGATATTATAATATATAGTTAATATATATTGCAGCATAAACATAATATATATATGTAATGTTATAATATTATTGGTAGATTATATTATTTATGTATATTATATATATATTACTAATTATTATATATATTAATTATTGTTACATATTTAACACATATCTTACATGTATGTACACTAATGGATATACATTACATATAATCATAGAATATTATATACATTACATTTACATTATATATATATATATATAGATTATATATTATATATATATATATATACATAAACACACACACACATATATATTATATTATATATATATATATATATAATATAATATATATATATAATATATATATTGTGTGGTGTGGTGTGGTGCGTGTGTGTGTGGTGGGGGGTGGTGCATTTAATCTATATATCATATGTATACATATTGATAAAATGATCTATATATTAAGTATATATATATATATTATATATATATTATATATATATAACATATAATATATAATATATATATACATATATATATAATATATATATACTATATTATATATATATATATATATATATAATATGTAATCTAATGCGTTGCGTGTGTATGTGCGTGTGCGTGTGTGGTGTGTGTGTGTGTGTGTTGTGTGTGTGTGTGTGTGTGTGTGTGTTGTGTGTGGTGTGTGTGTGTGTGTGTGTGTGTGTTTGTGTGTGTGTGTGGTGTGTGTTGTGTGATTGTTTGTGGTGTGTGATTGTTGTTGTTGATGTTAGTAGTGTGTTAGTGTCATAATGTGATATATAATAATATTATTTATAGCAATGTAATTCACATATATATATTAATATTATCATATATAATATTTATATTAATTATGTTATATATATATTAATTAATATAATACATTATATATTATTATAATTATATTAATTATTATAATACATATATAATATATATTAACATGTATGTTAAGTATAATTTATATTTATAGCATGTATTATATATAGCTATATATTTATATATATATTAATAAATATATATTATAATATATACTATTATAATAATAATAATTAATATATATTGGATTATATTATTAACTATTATTATTATAATAACATGTATAGCAATTACTCATACTAATCAAACACATCAACACACACACTCAACTTTACATGCTATACCCACATACATCACACTCACTAACATATATATTAATAGTATCAAGTGTATATATATATGTATATTATATATAATATATATATATATATTATTATATACTATTTTATATATATAATAATATATATTAATTAATTAACATATGTTATATATTAATATATATATTTAATATATTAATCTGTAGTGTGATTTGTACAGTGTTATAGTAGTAGTGATGTAGTGTATTGATGATTGTGTGTGGTTGTGTTGTAGTTAGTGTTTGATGTGTGTTGTGTATGTGCTGGTGTGTGTTTGTGTGATGTGTGTGCGTGTTAGTGTGTATGTGTGTATTGATAATAATATTCATTTAATATTAATACTGTATTAATAATATATAATATACATGTATATATTATATATATTATATATATGTATTATATATATTTATTAATAAATATATATAATTATTTCATTGTATTATAATATTTTTTTATATTATTATATTAAATATTATTAATTTATATATTATATTATTTTATAAATATATATTTAATTTATATTTTATATATTTATTGTTAATTCACATAACTCATCACACACACAGACTAAACTCAAATTAATATATAGTTACTATTATATAATGTGTGTGGTGTGTATTTTGTTTATATATCACATGATAATAATAATAATTATATATATATATATACATATAATATAATATATTACTAATATATAGTATTAATTATATATTATATATGTATATAATTTATGTATATAAATATATTTATTAAATTATAAGTTATTATGTATATAATATATTTTAATATATATATTATATTATTTATATATAATATATATATATATATAATATATTTATTATCTGCGTTATTAATTACCATATATTTACATTAATATTATAAAATATTGAGTTGTTTGTTATATATATTGTAATATCTAAAATATTAATACATAATATATAGCATTATAACCAATATATATATATATATTATGTTTGTGTGTGATATGTGTTGTGTGCTACGATGTTGTGTTTGTTGGTTGTTAGATGCATTATATATGTGTAGTTTTATTTCAACTAATAATATTATTAATATATTATTATATATAAATAAATAAATAAATTATATTATATAATATAATATAATATATATTATATATAATGAATATATTATTATATTATATATATTATATATATTTATTAATATATTAATATATATATATATTACTATTATATTTGTCATATATATATTTATTTATAGTTATAATATATATATATATTATATTATGTATTATTAAGTATATTATTTATTAATTTTTAAATATTATAATAATAGTGTATAATATGTATATTCATGTAGTATTTGTGGTTAATATTTGTAGTTACACATATATATACGCTCGTATCAATTCATATACTTAATATAGTACTATATCTGTTTGTCACTGTAATATAACTAGGTATTTATGTATACTCTATCTATTGTAATATATTTGTATTTAGTACTACACTCATTAGATTTTCTCTTCACTAAAATCACTTAGCTAAAACATTGATTAACACAGCGGCGTGTAAGTCAATTACGATTCTATGCTACTTCACGGCTTTTCACCAGCCACAGGCTCAGCTTCGAGAAACTCATACAGCTATAATATACTGGTAAGATAAACGGAAGCTTTCTCGA
>NW_020872696.1:334016-339016 GCF_003789085.1 Penaeus vannamei
CGATTATATATTTTTTTCCGGAAAAAGTCTCCCTGTAGTACATTTTTTAACTATTTTTGATGCAGAAAAAATGATGAGAGACTAACGTACCTTGTGTATCGTATATACGATCAGAGAATATGTATGCGAAACATGAAAGGATATCGCAAGCAAAATCTAGGTATCTATAAGTAAAATTCAAATATCCATGAATATAAAGAAATTTAAACAAGGAGGGGCTTGTTTCTTACATCACTGCTCTCGAAATTGCCTTGAAACAGTCATAGACCAAAAAGAAATTCCCATTTCGAAGCAAAAACTGACACAAAAACTTAATTTTCGCCAGCACCTCGCAATAGGACAATATAGAGTAGTGTGGCCCTCGAGCAGAATGACGCCGTTCTCTGTGCTCTGTGGAATTTGTCACTCCATCACTTGCCCAGAGGGAGCGGGAATAAAAACAAAACAAAAAAAGTAAACAAAAAGAGAGAAAAAAGTGTTACTTAAAAGAGCAACAACAACCAATATTTCTGCTTTGATACTGTATTTATTATTATTTTTTTTATTGAATTACTATCAGCGAAAGTAGGAAGATTTTGAATAGTGTCTCGATAATTACATTAACAAACAAACGTTTTCGTCATAGCATTCAAACATTAAAAAAAGTAATACTCAGATGATCATATCAGTAAAGCCAATACGAGTACCGGTCATATTGGTGATTGATTAATGATAATGATTGTAATCGGGTTAATTGTCGTAGTTATAAATCTGAATAATGATGATGATGATGATGATAATAATAATGATAATAATAATAATAATAATAATAATAATAATAACAATAAATAATAATAATAATATAATAATAATAATAATATAATAATGATAATAATAACAATGACAATGACAATAATGGTAGTAAATAATGAATAACAGTAAAATAATAATAATAGCAATAATAAGATAATAATAATGATAATGCTGCTGCTGCTGATGATAATAATAATAATGATGATAATAATGATAATAATGATAATGAATATATGAAAATAATAATATATAATAATAATAATAATTATTATTATCATTATTATTATTATAATAATAGTAATGATAATAGTAATGTTAATGATAATAATAATAACAATAAAAATAATGATAATAATGATAATAATAATAATGATAATAATAATAATAATAATAATAATAATAGAAATAATAATATTAATAATAATAATAACAATAATAATAATAATAATAAGATAATGATAACAATAATGATAATAATGATGATAATGATAATAGTATTAATAGTAATGAGGATAATAATAGTAATAATGATTATGAATTTAACGACAATAGGTATGAAAAGATGATCATCATGAGAGTAATGAATAATATCAATAATGATAAAGATAATGATAGCAGTACAGTAACAACAACAGTGATAAATATGACGATGATGACTGTAAGCACTGAAGAATTATGATAATGGTAATAAAACGATCATATTGGTACTGACAATAATTTTAGCAATTATAAAGGTAATGGTAATATTGATGATGCTAACTACAAGACCAATAATGGTTTTACGATATCATGCAAAGATGATAATGATTGTATTAATCGAATAAAAAGAATGAAAAAGTAAGTAAGATACTAAAATTAAGAATAACAATGCCAGTAATGATATAGAGGCAATAATGATAATAATAACAACATCAATTAAAATGATTGCAAAGATAATAGTATTATTGATAATAAAAAGGATGATAACACTGACAATGATTTTGATAACTGCTGCTACATTTACTATTATTACTACTGCTGATAACAGTAATAATGGAGATAATGACTGAATATGGATATCATTTATAATGATAGTAACAATAATAAAAAATGCATGAACAATAATGATAATAAGGGTGATTACAAAGTCAGTGATAATAATACGACAAAACAACAATAATGATAATGATTATGATAATAATAATGATAGTAGCATAAGTAGAAAAAATGACGATAAAGTGACAATCATATTAATAAAAGTAACAGCAAAAACAACAACAACAACAAATAAACGATAGTGATAATGAAAATGATGATGATACTGCTACTACTTCTACTGCTACCAATAATGATAATGATAATGATGATGGTAATGATAATAATAATAAGATAATAATAATAATAACAAACAATAACAGTGATGATATCAGTGATAGTAATGATAAGCATGACAATCATAATGATCATAATAATAGTAATAATGATAATAGATGATGATGATGATGATGGTAACACATGATAATTGTACTTATGATGATATTGATAATAATAACAATAGTAACAGTAATGATAATAATGATAACAATAATGTTGATAATGACAAAGATGATAATGATGATAATGAAAATAATAGTGATGATAATGATAATAGTAATAATAGTAGTAGTAATGATAATAATAATAATAATGATAATAATAATAATAATAATAATAATAATAATAATAATAATAATGATAATAATAATAATGATAACAGAAATAATAGTAGTAGAAGTAACAGTTCTAGTACTAGCTGTAGTAGTAATAATGATAATGATAATAATAATGATAATGATAATAATAGTAATGGTAATAATGATAATGATAATAATGATAATTATGTTTTTAATAATGATGATGATACCAATAAGAATAAAAATGGTAATAATAATAATGATAATTATAATTTTAATGATGATGATGATAAGAATAAGAATAAAAGTGGTAATAATAACAGATATGATAAAATTAATGATAAATATGAAAGTACTAATAATGATAATAAAACAATAGTGATTATGATACTACTACTGATAACAATAATGATAAAAATAATAAAAATAATGATAATGCTAGCAACAACAATAATAATGAAACTAATTGTAGTAAAAACAAAATCAATAGTAATGGTAATGAAAATTTTAATGATAATAATAATGATGATAGCAATGATAACGATAATGATAACTATAATGATAATAGTAATAATAATGAGAATGATGATAGTAATAAGTAATAAAAATAATGATAATGATAATGATAATAATGATAATGATAATAATAATAATAATAATAATAATAATAATAATAATAATAATAATAATAATAATAATAATAATAATAATAATAATAATAATAATAATAATATCAATAATGATAATAATAATAATGATAATAATAATAATGATAATAATAATAATAATAATAATAATAATAATAATAATAATAACAATGATAATAATTACAATAATGAAAATAATGATAATGATGATGGCAATGATAATGACAATAATAATGATAATAACAACAACAACGACGATCACAGTACACACACAAGGTGCTATCTTTCTTCGTCAAAATAGAAACCGTATTGTAGGCATGACACGACACTGTGACATGACACTGTCCAAGCTTGACATACACCACCGCTAGGCTCTTACGCGTCACCCATGCACAGAAATTTGGACTTGGCAGGAAGTTTCTCGACTATAAATACCGAAATTCAATTAGTTTCCAGAATGGATTCTCATTATTTTCATGGTCAGTAAAGTATTATATGAATCATTTAATGTCTCCCATTATCATTAAACACGACCTTTCGCTTTATAGAGAGTTCATCCCCCAAGCCTGCGGTGATTGGTTTGACGGAAGCGGTCGTGGGGGCGAGCTGCCTCCGCCTCCGATTTCCTGCTCTGCCTTGCTTCTCTGGGTCCTCCTCCTTTTCGTTCTTCTGTTCTGCGTTCCCCCGTTGACTCTCTTCTTCTCTCTCTTCTCTCTCTATCTCTCTCTCTCTCTCTCTCTCTCTCTCTCTCTCTCTCTCTCTCTCTCTCTCTCTCTCTCTCTCTCTCTTCTCTCTCTTCTCTTCTCTCTCTCTCTCTCTTCTCTCTCTCTCTCTCTCTCTCTCTCTCTCTCTCTCTCTCTCTCTCTCTCTCTCCTCTTCTTCTCTCTCTCTCTCTCTCTCTGGCTATCTCTCTCTCTCTCTCTCTCTCTCCCTCTCTCTCTCTCTCCTCTCTCTCTCTCTTCTCTCTCTCTCTCTCTCTCTCTCTCTCTCTCTCTCTCTCTTCTCTCCTCTCCTCTCTCTTCTCTCTCTCTCTCTCTCTCTCTCTTCTCTCTCTCTCTCTCTCTCTCTCTTCTTCTCTCTCCCTCTCTCTTCTATCTATTATCTATCCTTCTTTCTCCCTCCCCCCCCCCTCTCTCTCTATCTATCTGTATCTCTTTCCTCCCCCCCCTCTCTCTCTCTCTCTCTCTCTCTCTCTCTCTCCTCTCTCTTCTCCTCTCTCTCCTCTCTCTCTCTCTCTCTCTCTCTCTGGTTCCCTCCTGCCTCCATCTTTGCCTCTTTTTCAGTCCACTTTTCCTGACAGCCACTCTTTACTTTGGTTAATCTCCTCTTATTCTTTCCTTATTCTTTTGCACTTGTTTTGTGCTTCCAGACACTGTCCCACTTATCTCCCCTCACTTGCTTTCTATCTTTCCCCTCAATGTCGGTTTCTTTAAGCTGATTCCTCACATTCTTTTTTTTACCCTCTGAATGTAAATATATATTCACACTTTCCCTGAGTGGCCAAACTTTACTTACCTTTCTGCTTGTTCGTTTTTTTTTTTTATCTTTAGACTTGGTTTGCTTTATTTTATTATGTCTTTCTTTTCTCTTATTTTCATTCATAATAATCTCACATTTCATAGTACGTTCTGTCAGGACTCCTTTTCGGCTCTCCTCCACTATCTTCCCTGTTTCTCCTACCTCTTGCTCGTCCTAATCTCCCTCTTCCTTCTCTTTCCCCTCACTCTCCTGCTCTCCTTCCTTCTTTTCCTCCTCTTCCTCCACTTCTTTCTCCTCCGCTTCCTTCTTCTCCCCCTTCTAATTGTTCGTATTTTTTTCTTCTTTTTCTCCTCCTCCCCCCTTCTTTTTCCTTTCCTCCTTGCCCCCTCCATCCTCCTCCTCCTCACTTCCCCTCTTGCTCTCTCCATCC
>NW_020872696.1:352604-355104 GCF_003789085.1 Penaeus vannamei
TTTAGCCAACTTAGTTTATTTATTTTAGGGTAATGTGGTCATACTTATTTACGTTACTCTCGCAGCAAACTTCTCCTTTTTTCAGTCTGGATTTTATTTTTTATGTGGGTTAAGGGGCGGTCACACGAGCGTTTTTACACCGATAAATCAGCGGAAACTTGAACTTTTCCACTACCCTCAACTTCCAAGTCGACAATACCTCTGACGTAGAAGCGAACTATATGCATCGTTCATAAATCGGGGAAGTGGGTTGCCAAGAGTCTATAGTCTGCTAAGAAAAAAATACTCAACTGCGTACCTAAAAAACAATTATTTATATTTAAATCAATATAATTTATCAGCATGTATTTTAATTTATACATGTATATTTTCAAAGTGTGCTTATTAATTCTCCAGGGAAATTCATTTGAGCTACCGTGACGTCATCATTAGGTAGATTAATGTGCCCATGATTTTGCTACGGATGTTGTTGATATGGGTCTCAAGTATTATGAATCTATCAATGTGTCCTAGGTTATTTACGGGTGTTCGGTTTTATGTAACAGTCTTCGAATTCTATGGCAGTATTTACAGGAATTCTGACGGATGTTTTAGAGACAGAGATGTATGGAGATACATGTGTTATATTTGGATTTATCTTGAGGAAATTCATGTCAATCCTTTTACTTTTGCCAGTGTCTCTTGCGTCTTTTTTGTTAATTCATCTAAGCTGTTTACTGAATCACTCTGGAGAAATTGTGAATCATCTGCGTATTGAACAGGGATAATATGGTTGACAGATCCTTTACGAATATTGTGAACAGGATTGGGCCTAATATAGATCCTTGTGGAATACCGAAAGATACAATCTGTTTACTGATATGTTCTCACAACTTTTTACTTACATAACTTCAGAACCAATATCTATCAATTTGGTGATTTATTTGTTTACTAATATTTTTTTTCGTCGTTAACACTATCGGGAGCCACGGATAGTTCGCACAGTGTAAGGAAGATGATTAAATTGTTGTCTATTCCCTCATAAATTTTATTCGTGATTTGTAATAATGCAGTTTCAGTTGTCAGCTTATTTCTGAAACTATGCTGGTATTGGTCTCTGGAGATGTCGTTAGTTGGTCTGCAACGATTTTTTCGAGAACTTGAGACAGTGTAGGGAGTGCGGCAACAGGGAGATTTCTATCAACATCGTCTGTCTCCGGATTTGAAAATTGGTGTTATGATGACATGTTTCCAACGTGATGGGAAGTCACCTGTGTGTTAATGGTAACAGTTAGATGATATGTCGCTGCAGGTAGACCGTCTCTGATAAAAATACTGTCTCTGATAAAGCGAAAAGCAATAGCATCCGCTCCCGCATTAGCTTCACGCAGGTGTTTTACTGTAATGGTTACTGTGTCTGCTTTTACAGGTTGTGGTCTGGAAAGATTGGCTGGGGGCTTTATCCTACTTATGTTTTGGTCACGTGTGATCATATATGAGATTTTCAATTTTAGCGAAGAAAACTCTAAACTCATTCGTACTAATTCTTGAATTTGAATAAAAATTACCTGCGATCTTTTTAAGTGATTTCAAGAATTAGATAATTAATTTCTGAAATTAGTATCAGTCATTGTACATCTCTTTTGTTTATAATCACCCGGAAGTTGATTATAAAAAAAGTTCAAATATCTGTCATTTATTAAAATCTTTATGTGGTGCAATTTGATTCTTTGGGTATCATCTGGTGGTGTAGTGACTGAGTCATAGCTGGGTAATTCACGAAAACTTTTTATTAGTGATCGCTTTGGTTTCTTTATATTAAGCGTCATCGTTATGAGTGCGTGATGAGCAACATGACATGGGATAATGATGTGCATTCTATTTGTTATTGTTAAGTAAAATAATGACGAAGTTTTTTTTATGACCCTTGTAAGTTTACTGACAACTTGCTCTTTTTTTCTTAATTATCTTAATCAACTTTGCATTGGACTTGATTAAATCATTTAGATCACCTAGGATGAAAAATTTTCTTTTTGTGATATCATTCTCTCTTAAAAAGTCTCAGTATAATCAAAAGATCCAGAAGAACCGTGAGGATGAATGACGGTAGCCCAGATATCCTTTACATCTGTACTCTTGGCAGTTGTTGCAGATAACTCACTTGATTTAAGAGCACCTCGTACATATATACAGACCCTTCACTCACATCCAGCATCTACAAGCTTTGAAATTAGGAATATTAATAAAAAAATACTTGCCATATCTAGATGAAGCCATGTTTCTCTTATATATAGAATATGAAGATTTCTCTCCATTATGAGCATTTCCATGCCATAAAAATGTCCAAGGAGAGACTGCGTTAATGTGTTCTATTTTCAGCATTTGTGATATCGTGTGTTGTGTTTTTATGTTTTTTATTGTTTCCTAAATATTTCTTAAAAAAAAAAAACTCCTTCGCCCAACAGAAGCCGCAGCGGAAGAGGAACAAAATGAGAGTCTGGGCGTGTGTCTTCGTCGCCGT
>NW_020872696.1:384603-392103 GCF_003789085.1 Penaeus vannamei
AGGAAAAGGAACCAATTTTCTCGGGAACCGAAAGCTCTTGGAATACATGCTATACCGTGTGCAGCTCTACGAATTCATTGATCATAACGCCAGCCACGTCGGGGTATGTGCAGAAAGTGTGTGTGTGTGAAGTAGTAAGTCCTATTTTCTGTGCCCTATGTTCGTAGTTCATACCTCTAAGGCCCGTACTTTTAAAACCTTCGCCAGTGCTGGCGTTCGCCTGGCGAAGCTTCGCCAGGCGAACCTCTGAGGCCCGTACTTTTAAAACCTTTCGCCAGGGCTGGCGAAGGGTTTCGCCGGGCGATCCGGAATTTCGTTCTTTTAAAATCACCAGTGCTGCGTGAAGATCATGCCTGGCGAACGTTCGCCAGGGCTGGCGAAAGATCATATTGGAACAGCCTGGCGAAGAGAGCTGTTTGAATAACATTTTCTTGCTTTCAAATTATAAATTAGTAACATATTTGTGTATGATAGGATGTAGGAATCACATTGAAATTATAAAATATCTTAAAATCATAACTTATTATGAAATAACGTATATACGTATTTTTTTTTCTTCGATGTTCCAGTCGAGAGCTCAAGACATCAGCTGTATTCCTACCCCCTACCCCTACCCCCACCCCGAGATGACTTATTTAGATTTAGGTTGTTATTTTGGTTGTAAGGATAATGTTCTTTTCACAAATATTACCAGAAATGTTTTTTATGGCGGCATGTTTACTTTTGGCTATAGAAACAGAGCTGTAGTGCTCCACCGCCCTAAATGGGCGTCTTTAATGATACCCTTGTAGGCCTACAGTTCAATATCTTACATCAATTAGGAATAGTAAAATAGTAATTTTTAAACTCTTGTTAAAGTATAAAGTTATTTTTTGTATAAAAGTATAAGGTTGATATAGTATAGTATAAAGTACTTTTAAAACCTTTCGTCAATGCTGGCGTTCGCCTGGCGAAGCTTCGCCAGGCGAACATCTGAGTGAGAGAGGACTTACTTTTAAAACCAAGGCAGGTGTTCGCCAGGCCTGGCGAACGAAAGGGATCGCCAGGCGCTAACATCTTGGATTCCTGATAAATCTAGCGCTTCGGCGAATGAAAAAAAAACGCGAGAAAAAGCAAAAGGTTTTTAAAGTACGGGCCATAAAGTTAACCTTGTTATAGTATAAAGTGTAGTATAGCATAAAGTATAAAGGTAATTTTGTTATAGTATAAAGATATTTTCAACTTCTTTGTTATAGCATAGAGTTAAATTTTAACTCCTTTGTTATAGTATAAAGTGAGACTATTGCGGAAACATTTTCGTCTTCTCTCGAGGTTAATAATTAAGTTTAGGTTATGTTATGTGCACTGCAGATGTAAACAAATTTGCGCTAGATTTAGCGGGAATGCAAGATGTTAGCGCCTGGCGAACGTTGGGTTTAAAAGTAAGTCCTCCCTCACTCAGGCCCGTACTTTTAAAACCTTCGCCAGTGCTGGCGTTCACCTGGCGAACCTCTGAGTGAGGGAGGCCTTACTTTTAAACTCAACGTTCGCCAGGCGCTAACATCTTGCATTCCCGCTAAATCTAGCGCAAATTTGTTTACATCTGCAGTGCACATAACATAACCTAAACTTAATTATTAACCTCGAGAGAAGACGAAAATATTGTTTCCGCAGTAGTCTCACTTTATACTATAACAAAGGAGTTAAAATTTAACTTTATGCTATAACAAAGAAGTTGAAAATATCTTTATACTATAACAAAATTAACTTTATACTTTATGCTATACTACACTTTATACTATAACAAGGTTAACTTTATGGCCCGTACTTTTAAAACCTTTTGCTTTTTCTCGCGTTTTTTTCATTCGCCGAAGCGCTAGATTCATCAGGAATCCAAGATGTTAGCGCCTGGCGATCCCTTTCGTTCGCCAGGCCTAGCGAACACCTGCCTTGGTTTTAAAAGTAAGTCCTCTCTCACTCAGATGTTCGCCTGGCGAAGCTTCGCCAGGCGAACGCCAGCATTGACGAAAGGTTTTAATAGTACTTTATACTATACCATATCAACTTTATAATTTTATACAAAAAATAACTATACTTTAACAAAAGAGTTTATAAATTACTATTTTACTATTCCTAACTGATATAAGATATTGAACTGTAGGCCTACAAGGGTATCATTAGACACGCCTCATTATAGGGCGGTGGAGCACTACAGTTATGTTTCTATAGCCAAAAGTAAACATACCGCCATAAAAACACTTCTGGTAACATTTGTGAAAAGACCATTATCCCTACAACCAAAATAACAACAACCTAAATCTAAATAAGTCATCTCGGGGGTGGGCGGTAGGGGTAGGGGGGTAGGAATACAGCTGATGTCTTGAGCTCTCGACTGGAACATCGAAGGTCTTGAAAAAAATACGTATATACGTTATTTCATAATAAATTATGATTTTAAGATATTTTAGAATTTCAGTGTGATTCCTACATCATATCATACACAAGTATGTTACTAATTTATAATTTGAAAGCAAGAAAATGGTATTCAAACAGCTCTCGCGCCTTTGCTTCGCCAGGCTGTTCCAATATGATCTTTCGCCAGCCCTGGCGAACGTTCGCCAGGCATGATTTTAAAAGTACGAAATTCCGGATCGCCCGGCGAAACCTTTCGCCAGCCTTGGCGAAAGGTTTTAAAAGTACGGGCCTTAGAGTTGGTGCCTACCTTGTGGCTGCTCTCTAAGTTCTTTCCAGTTTAATTATATCCCTTTTTAAGTGTGGACTTTATACCACTGCACCCTACTTTGATCTCCTGATGGCTTGAATGATATTTTCCATGTCTTCGTCCACATTTGTACATCAAATGCCCTTTTCATGTTTCAATCAGGCCAAGCATTTTATGGACCCATTCATTTATATGCTCATCATGTGTGTATGTGTGTGTGACGTTTGTTGATTTCCATTGATACTCGTAAACAGTTTGGAAATTTCGTATTTGCTTTCCATCAGACTGAACTTCAGTCACTGAAGTACTACATAAAAAGGTAAATGAAGTTATTCCTCTCCTTTTCTCCAACTATTTCCATACACCAGGATCAGAAAATAGTGAATTTAGTGACCAAACGAAAGGCACAATCCGGTGTTTCCCTTCCAGCTGGAGCTGATGTTCTGCAACCAGTTCCGGTATTACATCGGGAACATCTTCATGCCCAGCCTCATGCTCGTCGTGCTGTGTTACGTGACTCTTCTCTTCGACCTCAGCGACTTCAATGTCCGTTCACGCCCCTCAAATATTGATATAGATAAATGTATATATGATTTATGGCACAGATCATGATTTATGGCACAACATGAATTATGACACATGGTTGATGGCATAGCGTGATTTATGCCATGGAACCCGACCTCTCTCGCCCTCCCCTCTCACCTGCGCCATCCCCTCCCCGCAGGACCGCATCATGGTGTCCATCACGTCGCTCCTCGTGCTCGTCACCTTCTACACGGACACAGGGCAGTCCATCCCCAACACCGCCTACTTCAAGCTCATCGACGTGTGGTTCATGTCGCTGATGCTGGAGGACTTCTTCATCATCCTCTCCATCATCTACGTGGAGGAGCTTCGCGAAAGGCTGAGGAACTCCCGCCCCGCCTCCGCCTCGCGCCTCAGCTCCTCGGCCGTCTCCCTGATCCGAGTGGCGCCCTTCGCCAGCAGCCCGGAGAAGAAGGTGCCGCTTCCTTCAGCAGATCAAAGTCGCCAGCAGGAGGAAAGGATCGCCAAGATAAATAACTTCCTCCTGGGTTTCTTTGCCTCCACGCTGGTCATCGTCCTGGTGGTGTTCATTCCCCTGGCGGTCTACGGCCTCACGCAGAAGATACAGAGGCTGAACAGGTCGGAGCTGCTGTGAGGCCAGGGCGTCGCAGAGGCGGCAGAGGAGCGAGCGGCTGCGGGACCGGACGCTGTGGCTGGCGGTCACTTCGGCCTTCAGCGAGCCTTCTGTTTGCGCGTGCAGAGAACGGCGGCTTCTGTTTACGTGATGTGTGTCGTGGCGTCTGCCTTTCACCAGGTGTGCTTTAACTGTCCATTACCTGGGATCTCTAAATGTAAAATATCACATTGTAGACAAAGCAATGACCTGACTATCCGGCGAGTGCCGTGTTAGTACTGTTCACTTCGCTTTCAGAACACACGGTAGTGCGCTTTGGAGGTTATGATAATTTCATCTTGATAATTTTGTCTTGAAAATATGTGCTATGCACACACACACACACACCAAAACACACATACACGTGTGTGTGTGTATGTATATATATATATATATATATATATATATATATATATATATATATACATATATGTTTATACATATATATATACATATATTATATATGTATATATATATATATATATATATATATATATATATATATATATATATGTGTGTGTGTGTGTGTGTGTGTGTGTGTGTGTGTGTGTGTATTATTATACATACACACACACACAGATATATATATGTATATATATATATATATATATATTGCATATACATATATATAATATATATATATATATATATATATATATATATATATATATATATAATCTTGATAATCTTGTCTCAACTCTGTTTCAAATGTAAGACAGGGTCGCAGGTGTCATGTCATTTGAGAATAGACATGAGCCTATGTATTTATATGCGCATATGTGTGTGAATATATAGATTTATTTGTGTGTGTATGCATATGTGTGTGTGTGGGCATTATACATACATATATACATAATATATAAAATGTATATATATATATATATATATATATATATATATATATATATATGCACACACACACATAATATATATAATGTATATATATATATATATATATATATATATATATATATATATATATATATATATATATATATATGCACACACACACGCGCGCACATATATATATGCATATATAAACAAATATATACGTATATACACATATGCATATAACAGACATACATATGCATATACACACACATTATTCTATATATTCACACACACATATGCACATGTAAATACATAGGCCTATAATCTAATGTGAAACTGTCAGTCTATTCTCAAATGACTTAAGACTCTTGCGACATTTGAGACAAAACTGAGACAAAAGTTGAAAATATGTTTTGCTTTAGCATAGTCCATCTTCACATTTTTATCATTTGTTTTTTTTCTGATTTAATGATTGATTTGCGTGTGTTGTGCTAGAACAATAGAGTATTTCGCCAAAGAAAACACATGTTTGCAAACATTATTATGTATTAATGAATATATAATTACTAAATAAACGTAGATCAATGATGTAAACAAACGACACACCTATTTTTTCCTCAGACACTTCTGAGCTGTCTCAAATTTTAGTTTCAGAATTGTCTGAGAACTTTCATGGATACCGGCCCAGTTCATTTGAGTTGTCGAGATAGAACCATGTTCTGTATACTGTTGATATCTGCAGACTGCAGGGCATGGATGTGTAAGGTCCATGTTTCACATCCGCATAGATGTGAGGCAGATGGATCTGTAAACAATCAAGTTTTTATTGGGAGATTATGGTTATGGGATGCACGAACCTCTCGTCTGCCAAAGCTAGTTTGATTTTATTCTGTTTTGCATTTTCAGTTCTAGGTCACAGGACGTTGAAAGGAAGTTGCCGTGGAATTTGTTGACATTCTTCAGGTTCTTATCATCTACTGTAAGGGTAGTTATGTGTTTGGGGTTGTGTTAGTAAGGTGAGACGTCGGTCTTGTTTGTGTAAATGATTGCGCTGCTGTAGAATAAGCGCTGTTGCAAATGAGACTTCTTTGGAGGCTTAGAGTGGAAGGGGCTGGGTAGGCAGTAGCATCAGGATACTGGAGGTCAAAGATATAGACAGATTGGGTCTTTTAGACGTTGAAGGTTGTAGAGATTATCATCATATCGATATACAATGGGTACACCATCATCAAACTTCATATCATGGCGAGTAAGCAAGGCGGCTGCTGCAAGGTGCATGTTGAACATGGTTGGAGCAAAAGCACATGTTTAACACCCTCAGAAATTACTAAGGGCTCAGAGAAATGTCCACCAACATAGACACGGGAAGACGTGCCTTCATGGAAAGATTTTATGATATAAATTTTAGTGGACAGCTTTCCATAGCATCACTATTTATGGTGTCGAATGCCTTATTTAGATCTACAAAGGCTACAAAGAGATCGCGTATCTGTTCCCGGCTCTTCTCAAGAAGTTGCCAAGACACAAAGATCGTCTGTAGCACCACGTCCTCTCCGGAAAGCACATTGGAATTCCGATAGTACAGTGTCTGAAATGCAGGAGAGAAGGCGAGCCGACAGAATGCGTGCAAAGACCTTGCAGTGAGATACCGCGGAATTTGCTGGGGTCTGCCTTGCTACCTGTGCAATTATGAATTGTCTGTACTATTGGGTATTTTAGGGTCTGAGGTACATGTCTAGCTTCTCGAAAGTTCTTGATTAGGCAGTGAAGACGGCGGAATACCCCCTAAGGTCCAGCTTCAGCAGGCAGCCCATCTGAACCTAATGCTTTGTTGTTTTTTGTTTTCTTACGGCCTTGTGGATTTCGCCAAATGAAGGAGTCATGTTTATTTCTTTTATTTGTGGAAGAACTGAAGATGGTCAGCAAAGGCAGGGTCGATGAGGTCGTTTTGATTAACGAGTTTGAGCCCATCTGTTCAATGCCTTGCTGGTCGCCGATCAGGGATGCACCATCTGCAGATAATAAGGGTGATGTTTGAGGTTGCGATGGACTATAGACTGCTTTGTATAGCCTTATAAAGGTTTTGGTCATAGAGTTGAGCAAACTTTTGGATTTCAGCTGAGTTTTTGCACCACCACGCATTCTGCATTCTTCTGAGTGATCACAGTAGTGATATATATATATATATATATATATATATATATATATATATATATATATATATATATATTATTATAATTGGTAAACTCTATTAGACAACTAGATAGATCATCTAAGTCCTTGGTAAACTCTAGTAATTAGTTCAAATTGAAGTAATAATCCAGATTCACTTATTAATTGTGCTTATATTCTACCTTGACCTTCTGTGTAAACTATACATGTTAGAAATATTAGGATATTAAATTATGGAAATTTTCCTACAGCAGTTTAAAATCATAATCTTGGTTACAATAGTTAAGAAGATTAGCATATGATACAAGATACATAAAAATATACGCATTGTAATCACACAACAACGTATTAATTCGTTTAATACCAAATTATCATATATTGCATATCACCAAGCACTGCATTTACTCGTCGACTTTCCCTCTTACTCTAAAATCCCGCTTTATCTCTTGAGAAACACAATCATGGGCAGGATTTGGAGTTGTCGTGGGAAAAGGAAAAGCAGGTAATGCACACAAAACAATTCTTTTTACCCAAAGAACAGATCGGGAAATAGCAACTAACAACCTCATACAAATGTCCAGCAACATATGCAAACATG
>NW_020872696.1:407103-412103 GCF_003789085.1 Penaeus vannamei
ATGATTAATATATTTATTGTTATTAACCACAATATAGTGCCCATTATGATTTAGGGTTAATTTCATTTTGTATTTTTATACTTGCTGTAGAGAAAAGATACACAGGCTTCGTGTAATGTCAATGCCTCATTTCTTTTTTCTTTTACATATGTTTCTCATTATTATTACTGTCATTATCTGCAATATGATTACCGCAATTATCATTAAATTCATTAACATTATTATCGTTAAGATCATCTTCATTGATCCTATGGTGAACATTATTTTCATCATTGTTATCATTATTATTATGGTTATCATTATAGTTATCATTAGTATTGCTATCTGTATTATTGTTATTATTATCATCGTTATTTTAATCATTATCATTATTGGTATCATTATTATATAATCATTATCATCATTATTTTTATTATTATCATCACTATTTTTGTCATCATCACCATTACCATTATTATTATCATTATTAATATCATTATCATTATTATTATCATTATCATTAGTAGTAGTATCATTATTGTTTTTGTTGTTGTTGTTGTTGTTGTTACCATTATTATTAACATCATTGTTGTTACCATTGCAACAGTTATTAGTACTAGTATCCTCATTATTATCATTATCATTTTTATTGCTGTATTCATCACTATCATCATTATTATTATTATCAGTGTTAGCTTTTCTAGCATTATAATTGTTACTATCATTGCCATTTTAATTATAATCAGCATCATTAATGATAATAATATCATTATCATGATTAATAGATATTATTATCATTATCATTGTTATCCTTATTGTTATTTTTGTTGTTGTTGTTAACAATAATGATGATAATGACAATAATAATGACAATAATGACAATGATAATGATAACAATAACAGTAATGATAATGATAATAATAATAGCAATGATAACAGTGATATTGTTATTGTTATCTCTGTTATCATTTTTATTAATATTATTGATAATGTTATTGGTGTTGTTAGTAATTATAGTAGTGATAATAATGATGTTATCATTATTATATTTATTATTATTATTGTTATCCTTATCATTATTATAATTATTGTTATTATTATTATTATTATCATTTTATCATCATTATTATTGTTATTATTATCATTATCATCTTTTTGTCATCATTATTATTGTTATTATTATCATCATTATCAGTAGTAGTATTTTTATTATTTTCTGAATTATCATCATTATCTTTATCACCATTGTTGTTATTATTGATATTATCATTATGATTATGATTGTTATTATTAAACTTATTGTTAATATCGTTGTCAATGTTATCATTATCACCATCGTTATCATCATTATCATCATCATTATTAGTGTTGTTTTTATCATTAGTTTTATCATTATCAATATTATCATAATTTCTATCATTATCAATATCATTGCTAGTATAATCATTACTTGTTTATTACTATTTTCATTATAATCAGCATTAAAGATAATATTTTCATTATCATTAATATATTTGTTAATTAATATTATCACTGCTTTTATCATCTTTTCACTCACTATTACATTTATTTTATAATTTATTATTACCATTAAAATATCGTAATTATTGTTAACATTAGTACGATTAGCATTGTTCTAATCATAATGATAATCATTTTGTTATCATTATTATCATTCATGACAATAAAAACAATAATAACGATAAGGATAATAATAATGATAATAATAACAATACCATGATAATTATTAACATATTCAATATCATTAATGAAGATGATCTAATTATTTCGATATGAATATCATTTAAGTAATAATAGAAGCCGTAGTAGCAGTAGTAGTAGCAGAAGTAGTAGTAGTAGTAACCTACATTATTAATGTAGGATACTACATTATTAATAGCAGTAGTAGCAGTACTAGTAGTCGTAGTAATAGTGGTAGTTTTATCAGTAGCAATATTAATGGCGATGGCGGCGGCGAAGGAAGAAAGTCGGCGCAGCGAGTCCGTTGGTGGCGCCACCTGGGATTCGCGGCCGGAAGCAACCTTGGCTTCGGTGTTGTTTTCACGGTGAATGTGGTCTGGTCTCCTCGCGATCCGGAATTTCCACTTCGCGCCTAAGGATGTGAATGACTGAATTGTTTGGTCTCTTTTCCTCTTATATTTCAGTTTTAGTTTTCACTTTCATTAAGTGTAAGAATTTGTGTTGAGTATCAACCTTACAATAACGTGGTGCTGTCTGTTTCGGAAGATTAAAGAGATAAAGGACATTTTTAATATCATCATTAATTGAAAAAAGTCGAATCATTCCCCCGCTCGTTCCAGGCGAGCCTCCTGCTGGTGGTGTGTTTGGGCGTGGCGGCGCGGGCGGCGTCTCCGCCCGAGAGTCCTGCCCCGGCAGCTCTCCTGGACACGGCTCTCCAACAGGAAGAAACGCAGGTCTTCCCGCAACCTCCAGGCCACCTGTCTGACTCCCTCCAGCAGAGAGCCGCCCCCCAGATCCCTATCTATGGGGATTCAGAAGTCGACCTCGAGGGCGAAGGACCAGGCTTCGCCGCTCAAGGCGGTGTAGCCAGGCAGTACAGCAGCGCTGACGCGGCGGCGGAACAGAGTCGATTCCAGGAGCAGCCCTTCCGCCAGGGCTCCTTTTCCCAGGCGCGCAGGTATGGCCAGACCTCCGTCCGCCTGGAGGCCCTGCAGAGCCAGAGGGAGAGGCAGAACCAAGCGGCTGCGTCACTCCAGACCCAGAGGTCACAGAGCAGGTACTCGGGGTCCTTCCCCGCGAGCAGCTTCCAAGATGAAGATTCCAGGGACTCTGGCGAGGGAGTGAGGCCAAGCCCCCAGGGGTCGAGTGTGTCCAGGGGCAGCCAGAAGTACAAGGCAGCCGACGGAGACCTGGAATCAATGCGAATTGCGAAGGTAAAAGATGCTCACCACTAAAGCAAATCTATTAAGTTTTCGATGAAATCAACCACAAATGTCATTCCTATGTAGTTCTGCATATGTCCTCACTGCATATCACTCCAATAACATTCCTTCTCACCAAAATGCTTTATACTTTGACGGTAACTTTAAAAATAAATGTTTCATAGCCTACTTATAACCCCCAGCAGGAAATGGGCAGCTACCACTACTCTTACGACATCCACTCCGAGGACACTGGCGACATGAAATACCACAAAGAGAGCAGGGATGGCGACAGGGTAAGGATAAGGAGGCTTGAGAGTAAGCAGGGAAAATTAGCATTATCTTTTCTTATATGTATGCGTGTGTGAATAGATACATGGATAAGCATATATATATATATATATATATATATATATATATATATATATATATATTATATATATATATATTATATATATATATATATATATATTTATATTATTATATATATATATATATATATATATATATATAGATAGATAGATAGATAGATAGATACACACATACACATATATATGTGTGTGTGTGTGTGTTTATGTGTGTGTCTGTATGTTTGTATAAATGAATATCTGTGTATGTGTGTATATGTACGTATATGTATGTGTGTGTGTGTGTGTGTGTATGTATGTATATGTATGTGTGTGTATAAATATATGTATATATATACATATATATATAATATTATATATATATATATATATATATATATATATGTGTGTGTGTGTGTGTGTGTGTGTGTGTGTGTGTGTGTGTGTGTGTGTGTGTGTGTGTGTGTATTTATCTATCTATATATCTCTCTATATAAATATATATATTACATATATACATGTGTGTGTGTGTACATGCATACATATTATAAACACACACACACACACACACACACACGCGCGCGCGCGCGCGCGCGTAATATCGTTGCTCCTGCTGTGTTTGGTAAATTTTTGTGATCACTTATATGATAAACGTGAATGCAAGCGTGATATTTTTTATATATCATTGATTATACTGTAATCATCACTATAAGATCATAATAGAGACAGGTGCAGAGGTTTTGCGGAGAAGAAAATTAGAAATAGAACCATCAAGTTGATAAAAAAAGAAAAACATTTTTTCCCGCTCCTCTTAGGTGACAGGAGAATACCGGGTGAGGGAGCCGGATGGCTCAATGAGGATCGTCAGGTACACTGCTGACAAGGACAACGGTTTCCAAGCTACGGTAAGTGTTTAAAGAAAATGTTTAAGCCTTAAGGAAAATCCAAATAACTGTTAATATAATAGAAATTATAAAAGAGAAAGATTTCAAGAGCAACTGAGTAAAACGCTCTTCATGTTTCCATTGCCATAGGTGGAGTATATGCCAAACGAATCTAAAGAGGAACCAGAATTTGGCATGAAGATGTCCGCAAAGCATTCCAGAACTCAACAGCCTCGAGTAAGGATCCAGAACAGGAGGCCTCTGGTGGGCCCTCCAGATAGTCAACCAGATGGGTTCAATAGTAATTTCCGAGGGTCAGATAGTTCTCTACAAGTACAGGGTGAGGCTCTAGAAGGCAGATATAGTGGTGTGAACAATGGAGGAGAGATTGGTGTACCTTCAGCTGAAAGAGATTTGTCTGTGTTTGTTTCCTCCCAGGATTCTCAGCTTGATTCAAGTCAACAGGAGTTCCAGTCTCAGAATACAGGTTATAGTGATATTGCACAAGCATCTCAGCAGCAGTATCTTACTGGTCAGGAGAATGAACAAAACCAGAGACAAGTTCAGCTACAGTCTCAGTTACAAACTCGGTTCAGGAATCACTTCAAGGGCTCAAAAGATAGCTCATTGCAAAATGAAAGTAGAATTCAGGAAAATGCTCATGCAGGGGAGCAGTTCCAGCAAGTATCAGAAAATCAAAGCCATTCATTGAATCAGAATCAGCTACAGACCCAAGTAGCCACTGGATTCCAGAATCAAGAAATTAGAGACTTCCAGAACCAAGACGTTAGAAACTTCCAAAATCAAGAAGTTAGAGGCTACCAAAATCAAGAAGTTGGAGGCTTCCAAAATCAAGAAGTTAGAGGCTTCCAAAATCAAGAAGTTAG
>NW_020872696.1:421767-424267 GCF_003789085.1 Penaeus vannamei
CCCCTCCCTTTCCCCCCCCCCTTTCCCCTCTCCCCCGATCCCGCTGGCGACCCAGAAGACACGCCCTTGAGAAATCATATTGAATCTTCTCAAAAGATGAAAGAGTCTCCCCTTAATGTCTCGCTGAACTTTCTCATTTTTCATACTTCTACAATTTTCGAATACGAAGTCTTTTGATACCGAAAGGCTGCTTGTTATCATCATTATTTTCTTTTTTTATCGATATCGCAGAACTGGTCAAAACTAATAACGAAAAAAAAAAAAAGTTTGCAAGCCCGTGTGGTGTATGAACGCATCTGTCTCTGCTGTATATTATATCTTGCAAAATATCTTCACCTTATTTTTAGTATCTCCGTTTTCCGATTTTTCGTACCTTATCAGTATTCGTTTTAATGGTTAGCACAAACACGGGTCATGTTCATTGTTGTATGAATAATCAATGTGTTCCAGAGGTGATCTTGTTAACTATGGATATCAGATTAAACTTTTTCTTTTCTAGAGTATAATCAACCGTTTATTATGTTAAATATTGTGATGCGTCTTCCGTTAATAAGTTACGAAGAGCTTTTTACTCGCTATCCATTGTTTGTGTTTACATATATATATATATATATATATATATATATATATATATATATATATATATATATATATATATATATATATATATATATATATATATATATACGCAGTGGTGAGCGCGTTCGTCTAGCAATCTTGCAGACCTGCGTTCAATCCCACGCCCGGCCAGTGAGTGGTAACCCCGGCCACTCCTTGCACATAGGGGGATATTTGGGCAAAATAAAACATACAGTATGTCACAGCAAAGAATATCCATTGTAACAAATGCAACCAAAACTAAATCTTCGTTTAAATCTTCTTTAATCTCTCTCTCTCTCACTCTCTCTCTTCCTATTAGTTTTATTATCAAAAATAGCAAATCACAATATTTCCGCAACGCAATAAAAACAAAACAGGTGACATAAGGAGCACATGGAAAGTTATTTGCAGTATAGCGAACAGAAACTCCTTTCAACATGAGGATATTAATAATCTAGGAAAGCCGACGAAGTTAACAATTACTTTACAAACATAGGTCGCACGTCCTTTGAACAGTCACTGTACTCACTTTAACGACGAAAGAACTCAAGCCTTACACCTAGGACTCCAGTGCCCAACTTTAAACCATAACCTGATGATGTGAATTCTATCATCCTGGTGAAAAAGAATTTGAAGAACTCCAAAGCCATTAGCTCAGATGGCATAAATAAGAGATGCTCTTCCTGTTGTCATCTACATTACTGTTATCATGAATACTTCCATAGTAACTAGTAGTTTTCCAAATGCTTGGAAGCTAATTTATGTTACCCCTTTCGTTAAGGTTGGAGATGAAGAAATACAGAATTATCGTCCTATTTCTCTTCTACCCATTTTATCAAATATTTTATTACTAACCAACTAACTCATTATCTAGAAACCAATGATTTATTTGCAAAGTCAGCATGGATTTTGACCTAGACTCTCAACAGAAATGGCAGTTACAATTAACATTTATGAAAACATGGATAGACAAAGAGTCTCTCTTGTCTTGTTACTTGAGCTCTCGAAGGCATTTGAGAGTGTGAGCCATAACATCCTCCTGAAAAAATGTGAAAAGTTAGGAGGCGACCCTTTTTGGTTTGATTCCTATCCCTCTAATCGATCTCAATCATTTCGTATTGGGAAAGTTATTTTACCGTCACTTAACGTCGACTTTGGTGTACCGCAAGGTTTCATATTAGACCACTACTATTTCTTATATTTGTTAATGATATGTCAGAGCACATACGAGACTGCCTACTGGTGCAATATGCAGACGACACCCAACTGGTTCCTAATGACAGCATTAACGAACTTCAAGCACTAGTAAAACGGGCGGAGGTTACTTTATCACAGTGTAAATGCTATTTAAAAATGGTCTTGTGGTAAATAAAAAACAATGTATTTTTATTGGAAGTCAACACAATATCTCTCGCATCCCTGTTGACACGCATATATTATTTGAAAAAATTCGGATAAAACCCAGTGACAAAGTAAAGAACCTAGGCATCTATATGGACTGCTATATGCGTTTTGATAGTCATATAGATTCTATGTGCAAGAAGGTAAAAGGAATGCTCCTCTATATAAACCGCATTTGAGATAGTTTTGATACGCCCACAAGACTTCTATCACTCAAACCACTTGCTTTAAGTATAATCAACTACTGCTCGAGAATTTGGGATGACCAAAAAGAAACAGAGAGAGCATGCAAAGGTTACAAAACTTTGCATGCATGTCCCTAAATACGACCACGTTCAGCCAATCTTAAAAGAACTGCAGTGGCTAAGGATAGATAAAAAAAAATGTGTCTTTGACATTTGCGTATTAGTTTTCAAAGTCGTCAGAGCTTCCTCACTGGCTGTTTCCGTGACTTAAGAACCAGACAAAGTAACAACATATTTGCTCCTCGAACATGCAC
>NW_020872696.1:469267-471767 GCF_003789085.1 Penaeus vannamei
GTGGCGAGGAGTGGTCAGCATCACATCTTCTTTACTCGGCAATTATTTATTGTGGCAAGGACCTTTCAATTATGTCATTTCGTTGCTGTTTGTTGCTTTCCCCTCCGTTCCCTCCCTTTCCACCCTTCCCCTTCCCTCCTCCCCCCCTCCAACCCCCCCCCCCTCTTGACTGGATAATGACTTAATTTACATCTCGAGAAGGATTATCCTAGAAATTATAAAAAGTGAACTTTATCGTAATTTCGTATCGATTTGCTGAAATTCTAGGGGCGCCGATCATACCCCAGATAGACCGCAGATGGCGCCTGGCTCACCGGCCCACTTGTTCTGTGGCCGTTAGCTTATCTGCTTATCGCAGACCGACAAAAGATAGTTTGCTGCGCACATGCGAGATAATGTCCATCTTATTTTCCTCTCTCCCTGTTCACCCTGCTAATCCTTATCCTCACCTCCACCTTCTTTTTCTTTCATCTCCTCATTCTCAGTCGTTGCCGCTGCGTCCACTTTCGTTCAGGTAATAAGAAACTTGTTAAAAATTTTCATTTTTTATTACTTTTTTAATATTCTTCCACAGAAGAAAAATAAAAGAAAGATAGTTTGGGGGAAAAGGAAGGAAGAAGGAGGTGGAGGAGAGAAGTAGGAGGAGGATGAAGAAGAGAGGAGAAGGAGGAGGAGGAAGAAGAGAAGAACAAGAACAAGAACAAGAACAAGAACAAGACGAGACGAGAAGAAGAAGAAGGAGGAGGAGGAAATGGGGTAAGGTGAGGAAGAGGAGTTGAAAAAAAGAAGAAATAAGGAGGAACAAGAAGAGGAGGAGGAGAAGGAGTAGGGGGGGGGGAGGGTGACGCGCCCCTGGTCCGTGTTCCAGATGGCAGGCTGATCAGGCCAACACCTTGTTCTTTGGGCGTAATTAGGTTATCTCCTTATCTCCCGTGTACCTGCCTGCTGTTATCGCAGGTTTCCCAGATAGAGGCCAGTGATAGCTCACACGCTGTTGTTTCCTTCTCATGCT
Source organism: Penaeus vannamei (assembly GCF_003789085.1). Lineage (NCBI taxonomy): Eukaryota > Metazoa > Arthropoda > Malacostraca > Decapoda > Penaeidae > Penaeus > Penaeus vannamei. Next base: position 470,280 of record NW_020872696.1, read on the forward strand.
CCAGCCTCGGGTTTTGGTCATGCATACCTGCTATTAGTGACTGTTGATAGTTTTCTAGCTCACAAGTCACCGCGAGCTTGACTGCGGGATGTCAAACCGATGGGGAACAAAGCTTTTTTTAGACTTCTCTGGTGATTTATGAATGGAAAGGTTGAGGAGGACCATAAATTAGATAAAGAAACAAACGAGTAAAAAGTTAAAATGCGAATACGGACATAGAAACGGGGAGAGGAGTAGATATGACGAGGAAGAAAGAGAAGAGTAGGGAGAGGGAGAATCGAGAGCCGGCTGGGTCAGCACCACATAATTACTGTAATGACGCTCCACCAACTGCCTCATTTGTTAGATTGTGAGCAAACACGCGGCCCAGCAGGTCCACCTCGCCCTCTCGTGGCCACTTAACGAAGTTACCCTTGACCCCTCGCTCGCCCCTCCCACAGCACCCGCTCGCCCAGTAACATAATATTGCGTGGCGGGGACGGGGGAAGGGGAGGGGAAAGAAGAAGAGGGGAGAAGGCCAGGGGGAAAACGGTGCATGTAAAATATGCACTACCTTGGCAATGTCTTTTTCTTTTCAAATATATATTTTGAGTGGAATATTTTGGAAGTACGGTATATTCAGCTGTATGGATTTTCAATATATTTGATAAATTGACTTCTCTACCATACGGAATACCAGTATGGCTTTCAAAATATTAAATAAATTCCAATAAAAATAGGTAATAGTTAAACTAACATAAAACTAATAAAAAACAAAGGTCGTCGATCAAGTTACCCCGCGAGGCCAAATGCGTCACACTGCGTCTGGCTGCGTCGCCGTAACACTAACTGTAGATCATTAAACACAAGATAAGCGGCATTTCCAGTTCAACGAGAACGCCGTCACGAATTTGTGTGCTCTGCGGTTGGAGGATTCGCCACCGCTTGCGTCGAGGGATTCAAGCTCAGTGTTTACTGTTTTCGTTTCGAGCAAAATATTTTTTTTATATACGCACACGCACATGCTCTTCCTTTGTAACCAATAATGCATCCATCAACCCAGTACATCTAAACCCCAGGAAGTACCTTGGTGGCGAGTTCTTTGCCATATTTACTATATTTCTTCAGGTGTCAGCAACAGCTTACCGAGTTCACCACTTAGTACGCCCAAATAGAGCAGAGCGAAATACACTGCAGATATATGCATACATAGATCATGTGCGTGTACAAGCGAGCGAGAGAGCGAGAGAGAGAGAGAGTGAGTGAGAGTGAGTGAGTGAGTGAGTGAGTGAGTGAGTGAGTGAGTGAGTGAGTGAGTGAGTGAGTGAGTGAGTGAGTGAGTGAGTGAGTGAGTGAGTGAGTGAGTGAGAGAGAGAGAGAGAGAGAGAGAGAGAGAGAGAGAGAGAGAGAATCGGAATGTACGCGGCCCGCCACTGGCCACCATGCACCCAGAAACAACCTCCCCCTTGTTAGCTGGTCCGTCTGGTCAGTAATCAGCAGAATTGTCCA
>NW_020872696.1:481767-484267 GCF_003789085.1 Penaeus vannamei
ATATATTATATATATATATATATATAATATACATATATATATACATATATGTATATATATATAGATAGATAGATAGATAGATATAGATAAATATATATATATATATATATATATATATATATATATATATATATATGTATGTGTGTGTGTGTGTGTGTGTGTGTGTGTGTGTGTGTGTGTGTGTGTGTGTGCATGTGCGGATGTAAATGTAATAATGCTAATCAGAACAACACATCCCTTAAAGTATTTTTGGCGAATACATAAGTGTAGAGCTGTGAGATACACGCTTAGTCTCCACGGGACCCTAAATAAGTACCGCAAATGTGAGATGTTTAAGCAGCCTCATCAGGGGCGGCTCGGATCGGGCCTCGTAATGTGCTCGTGTTATCTTTTGTTTTATATTATTCTATTGTGAGTTTCGCCCCCCTGGCACTCATGCTATGTTGCAGCAAGGAGTGCGTTATAGGAGGCCTAGCCACTTTCTTCTGGCCAGTCACTCCCTCTGTCTGGTTGTCTGTTCCATGCACCTTGGTCGCCATTCGAAATCACCAAATCTGGCAACAAGCTAGAAACAGTTGACATTGTGGGGATCAGTAACAATTTAATGCAGGCCATCACGGCAGGAATGATTACATCATAAACCATGAACAATGGCCGCTGCCCAACCCAAGACCACTCACTAAGAGACCACGTCCTATTGGATCAGCTAATGAAAGGCTCCCTAAAGCCAGAGGCCATTCTGCTGCAGCGAGAAGGGCCCAGGTGCAGAAGGACACACAAATTCGTTATCCGGACATTGATCTCGTAGCACTAGTTGCCTCGTCGAAGGTCTCAGACCGCCCCATCCCATTGTCTACAAATTGTGTTTTTATGTGCAGGAGACCCGCTAGTCCCTTGCCTCCGTCGTCTTCTCTACGAAAACAGGCGTTTGGTTTACGAGAAGAGGAATTAACATAGGCATGTTGGCGAAAAGGCAGGCGGACGCCCAATAACTGGCCTTCCTGGTTAAGCAAAGGAATGCAGGAGAAAATGACAAAAAGATTGAGGGCGTGCCTCGTGTCTGGAGGAAGGATTCTTTGTCCTGACGGAGAGACGGCCTCGGGGAGCTGTTACTGAATGGATTGCCATTGTCACGTTCTTAAAAGTGGACAAGTTATTATGACATGCTGAACGATCAACCTGGTCGCCAAGTTTCAAGTCAATACCCTTCGACTGTCAGTCCCGATTCGTGGGAGAAGGGGGTAGTTCGTGGGGAAGGAACGTACAACCTCTCCCGCCTGGGATCTCCAGCGGGCCGGGCAAGGAGAGGTTATCGCCGTTGTTGAAAGTAAATAGAGCGAATTCACATGTTCGCATTTGGCCATAGAACCTTCATAGCCATCGCGGCGAAAATGATACGTGATGCTGCCATACAATGATCTTTTCAAAGTATAAGGTAGTTTATAATAAGCCAGACATCAAATATCAGAAAAGAAAACGTGAATTAAGTGAGCATGCATGGACTGGTAGTAGGAACAGATGACCTGTGATGACCTCGTCGCCATGCATACCCAGAGGTGACGCGAGGTTAATGTAGCATATCCTTGTATGTTCAGATTCATTAGCTGTATTCAAGTTTTTACCTGCACTTCAATTGTATGGATTGCTTAATCATTTGACTTTCCATTTTCCCCATTTTCATCGAGTGATATATCACTTAATCTCTATTATCTCTTCGCGTAAAGGAGAAATCGTGTAGCTCACTTCCTTTCATCTCTTTATACACACACACGTCTATGTGTGCTTGTTGGGCATGCTCGTATGTTCGTATGGATGCATGTATTGTATGCATTGAGCATGTATGTATGCATATATGTATGTATGCATGTACGTATTGTATGTGTATATGTAGGTATATTTGTATGCATATATACCTACGTATGCATATGTGGTGACCACAAGGGTAGAAATGGCCGTTTGGATAAACGGAAATGCTAATAAATATACACGTAATTGATAGTCCAAATTCTAAAGGGGCATGTGATCGATTTTCGTTTCGAAAATGCCAATTTTAGGAAAACGGATATATGCAGCACATAATTACTGCCTGTACTGGGGAAGGTATAGACGATTTCTTTTTACACCCAATAATTACACAATCTTGTTCCAAAGCAAACACGTGGTTATATCCGGGTCTGGGTAAGGGACTTCTCTTCATGAATAAGTAACACATTCATCTGAGGAACAAGAACAGCACATAGCTTATTCAACACAAAAGTTATTCCTGCATCTTACAAACTTTCTATTTTCCCTCTACTTCGTTTATTTATCTCTGTTCGTCACTATCTTCTTTGTCTGCTTCATTGGTATTATTGTTAGAATTATTGTGTCAGGTCAGTCAGTGACAGCCACTGTGTTTGAAAGAGTTGCGTGCAAGGGCAGCGGCCAAGGGAGTCCGGAGCAGAGGTGTGTGTGTGTGTGTGTGTGTGTGTGTGTGTGTGTGTGTGTGTGTGTGTATACT
>NW_020872696.1:494637-497137 GCF_003789085.1 Penaeus vannamei
GTGTGTGTGTGTGTGTGTGAGAGAGAGAAGAGAAAAATAAAGGGTTGCGAGAGGGGAGAGAGAGGGGGAGGGACGAGTGGAGAGAGAGAGAGAGAAAGAAGAGAGCGGGGGAGGGGTGCGGGAACGAGAGAGAGAAAGAGGTACAGACAGACAGACAGTAAGAAAACTGGGCAACTTTTTACGAGAGAGAGAGAGGGGGGGGCGAGAGAGAGAGAGAGAAAGAAGAGAGGGAGGGGAGAGAGGGAACGAGAGAGAGAAAGAGATACAGACAGACAGTAAGAAAAGAATGGCAACATTTTATTTTGTCATACACCAAATAACTGTAGCTAAAAAAACATCGAGAAATTCTTCATTAGCGGGGGGGGGGGGGGGAATAATTAATAAAAGAAAGAACAGAAAGTTTATCAGAACCACCAGTACTTAGGTAATAACAGAACAGTCAACGAAATGCTAGTAAAACAGAGTACACTCAAGTGAAATAAAGTTTTTTTGCGGTACTACCGTCAAAATATTGCTTGTTTGAGAGTTATTACAGTCCCTAAACCGTAACAGTCCTGTAATACTTACCGGAATAGCTTAGTACACACTGAGGAGGTAGCACTAGTACTTTTATGAGAAACTTGCAAAAAAATAGATAGTGAGTTGGCATATAACGCTTGTGTATCAACCGCAGTGCTCTGAATATAATCATTGCGATCATAATCAATGCTGTGAGAATCAAATCCTAAAAAGACACTGTTCCTAAAATTTGCTCGAACTTTTCTCATTTGCTATCAATATCTCTTTTCATTTTCAGGTCGTATTTTTTGGGACGAGAGAGCTACTGCGGAGAATGGCCGCTAATAGACACTTTGGGGGAAAGTCATCTAGAAGTTTACCTCATAATAAAGGCCACCGAATTTCAAAGTATGGTAGACTATAACCATCAACGGTATCTGTCTGTTGGTTTTTAAGCTTCAGGTAACTATAACTGAGTCTTTCCGAGTTTGGGAGATCACCAGGTACCACATGTGGAGCAGAAGGCGGACGGCGAAATTCAATACGCTCGATACCACATGCTACCTAGGTCTGGAGGGAGGGGGGGGGGCTCTGAATAATGAAATACCTGTCAAGAACCAGTCGGGATCCAGAACCATCCAGGAACCACAACAGGAAACATCTCATAATTTATGTACTAATCGCGTCACAGGTATAGGAAAGATTTTCAGAATTGATAAGAACAAAAAAAAAGAATTATTTCTTTTTAATATTACTAAAATGATATAAAATGAAAAATAAAGATTGTAGAGCCAAAACACTACGTGGAGTGGATGCGTGTGTATGTTTGTGTAAGTTTATTGCTATGTGGGTTTGTATATTGTATGTATTAACTTACATGTATGTATGAGAAATGTGTTCATGTATACGAGTTGGGTATGTGTTACTGTTAAAAAGGAATTTAATTTTATTCATGCTGATTAATAATGCTAATTAATAAATAAGTTGTATGAAAATGTTAGATGACGCTTTTATTAACTGCTAAGTGCATTAAAAAAGATTAAGAAATTTAAAGTCACGCCCGGAATCAGACCTGTTAATTGATGTAACTGTAACAGTAAGCAATGATGCATCGCCCCAAAATATAAATGAAAGATGGGTTGTATCCCGTAGATTTTTTCCTATTCTTAATTTGGTGTGCTTATTCCTAGTTCTGTTTTCAACTGCATATCAAAATCTGATGGTAAATTAGCAGGATGAAGTATTAATGTTTATGTGTGTGAAAGAAATACACAATAAGTAATGTATTCCCCAAAATTTTTAAAACCCCAAAATCTTGCACTAATACGCAAAGAAGCATTTTGTTTGCATTACAATTTGTATACATGATCAACAATTCATTTCATTTCAAAATACCACAGCACTGATATCGCATCCAATTTATTCGAATTTTGAATTAATGGAATCCCGCAAACAGATAGTGCACAATCAATCGCACAGTAATTATTCAAACTATTTCAAAAGTCACGTTAAACATTTATCACATTCACATAGAAGGTACTCATGCACTCGCACACATAAAAAATAGGTGTATACATACAGTCACACGCACACATAGAAAAACACAGACAAATAGGCGTACACGTTCAGGCACAGTCACGCCCACACGGGAACCAAAACGCAAAGCTACAGAGAAAGAAAAGTGGAACGGGGTCCCCGCCCCCGGGGACCGGACTCGTCCGTCTGAGACTCTCCAGGAGATCGACGTCCCCGCCGCGCCCCGTCTCCCGGTGTCCTCGACGAAGGGGCGGGTGGCAGGCGGGCCCCTCGGAGGCGCGGCCGTCAGGGGCGGACGCGAGACGCGGGGCGGGGGGCGGGGGGGCGGGCTGCGGGGCGGGACTGTGGAGGCTGCACAGTGGAGATGTGTGTCTGTGTATATGCTGTACTATATATACTTATTATATATATATATATATATATATATATATATATATATATATACTATATTCATATATATATGGTT
>NW_020872696.1:502137-504637 GCF_003789085.1 Penaeus vannamei
AGAACAATGTTCGCGACAGATCAATACTTAATAACGTTCGTGGGATTTTATTGTTTTTGCCCACCACTGCCTCCGATGTGACAGCTCTTGTGACGTCACGATTACCGTCCCTATACACTAACAGTCAGTCAGTCAGTCACTCACTCACTCACTCACTCACTCACTCACTCACTCATCTCACTCACTCTCTCTTCTCTCTCTCTCTCTCTCTCTCTCTCTCTCTCTCTCTCTCTCTCTCTCTCTCTCTCTCTCTCTCTCTCTCTCTCTTCTCTCTCTCTCTCTCTCTTCTCTCTCTCTCTCTCTCTCTCTCTCTCTCTCCTCTTCTCTCTCTCTTCATAGACACACACACACAAATAAACACACACCACAGTCGAGCAAAGTAGAGTTCCGTGCCAGTTTCCACCGTGTGCCCTAAATAGTGAAGTTCTTGGGATGCAAAAGCCACGTCCTTACGGTTTTAGAGAAGATCGCCACGTCCCTGGCCTGGGACTTTTATAGTGACCTCAGAATCCTTAAAGCTCGCGTCTGCCTTCTCTGAGCCTCTTCGTGGTTTTCGTCCGTTTTCGATGAAATTCCCAACGCCGACTCTGGTTAGGTGATTCGACTTGGATTTTGTATGACGTCGTACCTCGAATTACTTATTTATTTCTTTTTTTTATAAACTTATTTTTTTCTCTCCGATAAAGGATCCAGTCCTTCCTTGTACTTCCTTCCAGGTTAGCCGAGAGCGTGACCCGTGTCGAGGGCCATTGCAGATGGCGCTGCGACATAACACTTAGGCCCGTACTTTTAAAACCTTTCGCCAGGGCTGGCGAAGGGTTTCGCCGGGCGATCCGGAATTTCGTACTTTTAAAATCATGCCTGGCGAACGTTCGCCAGGGCTGGCGAAAGATCATATTGGAACAGCCTGGCGAAGAGAGCTGTTTGAATACCATTTTCTTGCTTTCAAATTATAAATTAGTAACATATTTGTGTATGATAGGATGTAGGAATCACACTGAAATTATGAAATATCTTAAAATCATAATTTGTTATGAAATAACGTATATACGTTTTTGTTTTTTTTCAAGACCTTCGATGTTCCAGTCGAGAGCTCAAGACATCAGCTGTATTCCAACCCCCCTACCCCTACCCCACCCCCGAGATGACTTATTTAGATTTAGGTTGTTGTTATTTTGGTTGTAAGGATAATGTTCTATTCACAAATGTTACCAGAAGTGTTTTTTTATGGCGGCATGTTTACTTTTGGCTAAAAAAAACAGAGCTGTAGTGCTCCACCGCCCTATAATGAGGCGTGTCTAATGATACCCTTGTAGGCCTACAGTTCAATATCTTATATCAGTTAGGAATAGTAAAATAGTAATTTTTAAACTCTTTTGTTAAAGTATAGTTATTTTTTGTATAAAAGTATAAAGTTGATATAGTATAGTATAAAGTACTTTTAAAACCTTCGCCAATGCTGGCGTTCGCCTGGCGAAGCTTCGCCAGGCGAACATTGAGTGAGGAGGCCTTACTTTTAAAACTAAGGCAGGTGTTCGCCAGGCCTGCGAACGAAAGGGATCGCCAGGCGCTAACATCTTGGATTCCTGATAAATCTAGCGCTTCGGCGAATGAAAAAAAAAACGCGAGAAAAAGCAAAAAGTTTTAAAAGTACGGGCCATAAAGTTAACCTTGTTATAGTATAAAGTGTAGTATAGCATAAAGTATAAAGTTAATTTTGTTATAGTATAAAGATATTTTCAACTTCTTTGTTATAGCATAAAGTTAAATTTTAACTCCTTTGTTATAGTATAAAGTGAGACTATTGCGGAAATATTTTCGTCTTCTCTCGAGGTTAATGATTAAGTTTAGGTTATGTTATGTGCACTGCAGATGTAAACAAATTTGCGCTAGATTTAGCGGGAATGCAAGATGTTAGCGCCTGGCGAACGTTGGGTTTAAAAGTAAGGCCTCCCTCACTCAGAGGTTCGCCTGGCGAAGCTTCGCCAGGCGAACGCCAGCACTGGCGAAGGTTTTAAAAGTACGGGCCTTAACCCTCGTTGCAGTTAGCCGAGAACGCCCCTCGTCTCCTGTCACACTGCAGATGGCGCCGACCCTTTGCCCTTCCCCGTCGGGTAGTTAGCCGAGATCGGCGCTCGTGCGAAGGAGCCTGCCAGCGGCGCAGCCATCCTTGAGCCTCCTTCGCCCTGGGCCGCTGCAGATGGCGCTGCCGACGCCGCTTCGAGCGACGACCGCGATTAGCCGAGGGGAGCCTCCTGCCGCGTCATGCAGGGCTTCCGCAGATGACGTCGCGCGTCTCTCGGGCAAGGGAAAGGGAGGGCAAATGGATTCCGAGACGCCGGAAGCTGATCATGTTAGCAGAAGACGTCCGGGAAGTCCGGAGAGCAAGGAAAGGGATGTCCAGGACGCGGGAGAGAACGACTGAGGTTGCGACGGCAGTCAGTGATCGTGCAAGTCGTCCCTGCAGAGAAGTGGAGAAATTTACGCAGGCAAACAAAAA
>NW_020872696.1:512137-514637 GCF_003789085.1 Penaeus vannamei
ATGTGTATAATAATAACACATATAGAGATATAATATATAGATATAGATATATATATATATATGAATATATGTATATATATATATATATATATATATATATATATATATATATATATATATATATATACATATATATATTATATATATATATATATATACTTATGTATATATATATATATACTATATATATATATATATATATATATCCCTCATGGTGAGCCGCCAAGCAGGGAATCGGACCGTCTCGAGCTCCTCATGACAGGTTTGATCGATTGCCCAAGCTACGACTTCCTAAAACCGTCCCACAGGCCTCCTCCGCCCAGAGGGTTGTGCAGAGACAGCCTAGTAGGCAGGATTAAACTGTGGGAAGCAGGCCAGGGCCCGGATTCACTAACGCACTTACGATGGTAAAATCATTGGTAACTATAGTTACCATGGTAACCAGACAGCGGTGGTATTCACTAACAACTTGCCATCGAAGTTACCATGGTAAATTTTACCAGCGGTCAGAGCACTGGTAACTTCTGGGAAGACGATGTCATCACGTGTTATCTCGTCAAAGGATCAACATCTAAGCAAGGTTTTGGGTTTGTTTTTACACCTGATGTAACTATGATGATAAACAGATATCACAATGCGGACATAGTGATGAAATGCAAATTTCACATCCAAATAGCAAGAATAAAATCCACACAAATTCGTAAAATATTATACTATAAAATATTATACTATAATATATTATACTAGGCCTATATTATACTAGAATGCATGGAGTCGATAGATAAGTGAACTCTTAAATAATTCTTCTCTGACATAATTATTAGAAATGATATAGAAAAAACTACCTTGCCGATATATAACCTTGTAATACCAATGCAAAATGAGTATAGCCATTTCTGTCTGTCGGCATTTTGACAATAAACAAAGTGCTTGGGCAAGAGTAAATTTTAAATATTCCCATTGACGACAGATAGCGATTACTAAAAATTTTGGTCCGGTTCTTTGTATAACTGATGAAAAATAAAGAAATCAATAAAAACTGTTTGGGCTAATATTAATAATAATATATTAATAATAATATTCCTTATTAATATATTAACAAGTGTTTGTATTGGTTCCTATCTATACAGTAAATATATATCCTACTTGATAAGGATCAAATAAATATATTCATTTTTTCTACGTGCTTAAATAGTGTTTTAGCTGTGAATATTATTTTTAAAATCTCGCTCTGTATAGTTCTGTTTACATGTTACGTGATTGGCCGAAGGAACCCAAAATATTATATATGGCGCTCGCTAATTGGTGGAATTGCTTTACTATAGCACTCTGTTGGCTACCATTTGAATGAGTCGATTTACGATTGTAACTCAACATATCCAAATTACCATTTCTTCGTGAATCCCACTTTGTCATCACTGGTAAACGCAATGGTAAATGACCACTGGTAAATGCGTTACGATCGTATGTTAGTGAATCCTTCCCCAGGTTGTCATATAGCCAGAGCTGGCGATTACATAACAGGTCCTGTGCCAGTCTCATGGTGCAACCGTTGGTTGGACACGTAGTCCCGCCAACAGACCCCATGATCCGGTGAGAGGACCTACTACAAAAGGAATCAAGACGAGACCAAGGCACAAGATAATATCTGTGTTTCCCTACCGCATAGTAAAACTAGCATTATTAGGACCTTGAAAACATGTAGCTTGGTCTTTCTTTACAGTTGCCGGCATCTCCAAATAGTCTTGCCAAGAGAGTTTATGAGCCCTGCTGCCAGGCCAGGCCATCTGCTGACTTCTTGATCTGACAGCCCAGAGTTGTGAATGACACCACAAAGGTATGTAAAGTGTCCTTGCCACAAGCACGTGCCGACCGAACGGGTTGTCCTAGCAAGTTCAAAAGGCCCTGGATCTTGGTCTTGGGCCAGGAGACCTATAGACCCAAGGGCTTCGCTTCATTGCTGAATGCATCCAGAGCCACCACTAAGGTTTCCAAAGACTCAGAATAGTAACATCATCAGCAAAGTCTAGGTCAGTAACTTTGATATTGCCCAGAGTTGTTCCACAGTGACGTTGGACAGTAGCTCTTTCCAGGATCCTGGACTCACTCCTGAACTAACAGGAAAGAAGCTCGACAGACTCGCACCACAGCACTTTCAAGACCAGCATACAGGCTTGCTATTAATCCAATCATCCTTGTTGGAATTCCTCCCAGTCTCAGGATAACCAAGAGTGATTCCCGATGTACCGTATCGAATGCCTTTTTGAGGTCAATGTAGGCTGCAAGCAGCCCACGCCCGAACTTACGGCGATGCTCTACAATGACTCGAAGCACCAGGATACGGTCTTTAGTAGACTCACCCAGGAGTGAATTCAGATTGCTCCGGCCTCTGGTGCCGCAGCAGGTGATCACTGAAACGTCTCAGAAGGATGTGATCGAGAAACTTCCCTGGTGTACTAAGCAGTGTGATGCCTTGGTGATTGCTGCAGTCCCATCGATC